>JANVCJ010084798.1:0-10892 GCA_026413505.1 Epizoanthus ramosus | reverse complement strand
ACGGGGAAAAAACTTGCATCGACTTGCGCTGACTTGCGAAAAAGTTTGAGCTCGTTCAAAGTTGATGCAAGTCAATGCAAGTCGATGTAAGTCCATGCAAGTCCATGCAAGTTGGTGGCCAAACGAAACACAAGTTCAATGCAAGTTACAAACTTGCGTTGACTTGCATCGACTTGCGAGTCCGTTTGGGCAGGGCTTAATAATGGAATGTATGTTAAGAATGGAATGCGCAGATCCTTCAAAATGTACTGAATTATTAAAGTAAATACATTGCCACTCACTTCAGTCACTGTAAACTCGACCTCATCACCAACTTCAGTCTGATGACTCTGAAAGATGAAAGTAATTGAACAGTCATGAATTTTGTTTTCCTTATCTTTAAGGAAGTCCAGTTACAAGAAAACAGTATTAGACTCTGTTAGACCAGTGCAGGTGGCTGCAGGTTTGACTTAATATTAGACTCTGTTAGATCAGTGCAGGTGGCTGCAGGTTTGACTTAATATTAGACTCTGTTAGATCAGTGCAGGTGGCTGCAGGTTTGACTTACCGAGTGGAGAAGTTCACTGTAGTGGAAGAACATCCTCGCGTCACGGTCGCAACACTTGATGAAACCAAATCCTTCCTTAAGGGTGGAAATTGTACCCTGTAAGGAGAAATTCATGACAATATTATCTCATCTCCATATGCAGCTGAATCCATCTAGCTGTAGGCTGTGCTCCGAGGTCATACAAAGGCCATATAGAAGCTGCCAGAGGCACCTTGTATAATGTTTAATATAATGCTTTCGGTTCGATCTTATGAGCCCAACGGAGTGCAATGATTGACAACAAGCCCAACACACTACCACTACTAATAGAAATAATTTAATGGAAAAAACAACAAAAACTGAGACTTTTTCATAGGCCTGGAATTGTTTCAAGGGTTCTCAATGTCTTGAGTAGACAATACAATAAGCCACTCTTGTGGGAGGCCTGAGACGACATTTGTCCTACGGCAGTTACTCAATTAGTACATCAGGAATGTGACTCACAGTCTCTCGCATCTCTCCATTGTCTGGATCAGCAACTTTAAACAGGGAGATGTTGGTTGCCCGCTGGAGGAGATCACGTCGATCTACAATTTGCAAAGACAAGAGTATCAACAAAGGACCTCAAGCTACTGTACTACTTCAACGGTTAACTTCCTTTCAATAAAACTAAAATTTAAAGAGCTCCCCTCACTCAACCTCGCTCTCACAAACAAGTTTTCGTGTGTATATTATTACACTATCAAGCCAGTTATGACGGCACTATCTGGGTGACAGAATGCTGCCAAAAAGTATACATGTAAGTATTGAAAATAAGTCCCAAACTGTTCACTCACCTATGGCAATGTTGAACTCCACAATGTCTCCAGTTCTCAAGGAGAACTCTCCATGCAGGTCCCTCTCGCCAAACACAATCTCTTCCAACCCTTTAGGTCCCTCAAAGATGATCCGGCCATGCAGGGGCTCGTGTTGTCTCTTTACCGGAGACTTGCTGAGAGGGCGGTCCACAGTACCTTTGTACTTGACCTCACTGATGTCCTCAAATGTGACCGTACCTTCTGGGAGTTTCTCAATCCGCACAGCCACCTCCTTACCCTATACGTACATACACAGATATGTATAAATATTCATCACTTACATCTACCCTACATGTATACCGACATACTGCTATAATTTCAAAATAAAATGATTATTATACACTGTCATATTAGACGTACATTTCTCTCCTGGATGCTGAATGCCACATCATCTCCCAACATCATCTCACTAACATGTCCACTGAACTCACTGTAGTGAAAAAATATCTGAAAGCACAAGGTATGACAAGTATATCATATTATTAAAGCAAGAAATCAAATTGTTCAAAAGCAAATTTCTGCTGAGATTTTAACAACTGTCCAGTATATTTAAAAATCTGATGAAATAAAGTAACACTGAGACTTGGTGAACAGGGTACATGGCTGGTCGTCCCAACAATTCTGTCCATGATTGCATGGTCTTCACTTCTAAAGATACAGAACTTACATTGCAGTTGGAAGAATTTGAACTGGTCACAAGTCCATCATGACAACTTAATAAGAAATCATTTATTGTTTCTTACAAGAATTCTCATGACTAAACTGATTTCAGTTAATAAAAACGGGGATGAAGGAATGGGCCACAAGATGGTGCTGCAACTAGCAGCTTCAATGTGACAACAACACGAATACAATTTGTGTAAACATCTTACCTCACTGACTTTGTCAGCTCTTTCAATAAAGCCAAATGACTCTTTCATTGAACAGACTACACCCTAAACATCAAGACAGATAAACACTAAGTCACTGTTGGTTACAATTTACTCAGCTACATTTTCATGTACTCAATATGAAACACAGTATTCTGTTTTTACAGACATTCCTTAAATAGGCTATGTCATGGTAATAACGTGCATGCTCTCTAGTCATGTCAGGAGCAAAGCCTTCACAGTCGTGAAACACAAGGTTAGTTGTAAGCTTTATACCACAATAACAAGAAATGATAAATTGGTTATAATTATAATGTGAAAACAAACTACTGTATCTAAATACAAGAAACTTTCTAAATACAAGAAATTTTCACAGAGAATGGATGTAACTTATTTAATGTCCAGCCTGGACCAAAATGAAATTGAGAGTTTGTAATCCATTTTACTCTGCCCCAATTTTAACCATCCACGTTCCTTTACGACTTATCATCATCTCTCTTGTGTTTTTCTACCACGGTAACCTGTTATTTTTAGATTTCCTGTGATTGAAATTTATAGAATGCTAGAGCATTGACAGTTCTAACTGATTGGCCAGACTGGCAGGAGAGAAAGAACTACATGTACATGCACAATATAAACTGCAATAATTAGAAAACATGAATAAAAATTATTTATCAGTTATATCTGGTTGCTGCCATGTTACACCTTCTACCACTTTCTTGATTCACTCTTTAAGTAACACATAATTTTATAAGGTACAAGATGCCTGACCTCTCCAGAAATGTTTAAATACAGGCCGTCTCAAATACAATTTCCCTGACCATGGATAGTTTCCCAACTTCTAACCAAATGTTACTTCTTCCTGAGCAAATTTAGGAATTCCTTGAACCTTAAAACTCAACTACTTGCTGACCACAGGCAACCCAGCCAACTAACTACTCACCTGGTATCTCTCTGCTTTGAATGCTTCAACAAGTGTCAGCTGACGAGCACGGACAACTCCAGTCCTGAAAAGCAACACACACCACATGTGATGTCAATGTACTAATTCATGGTTCAATCATACAAATATTTTGAAAAAAAAAAACTCAAGGACTATTCAAGACTAGTTGACACTTTTTCACGGACATTTTGTCATAGCATCATACACAAGTTACTTTCTATTTAAGAAGAAGAGTTTGTTTACCACCAGTTGAAAACAGTTTAAATCGCTACTAAGTGTTTATTCCAACTCTTTCAGTTTGCTCAGTTTCAGATTAAGGAAGTTCTTTCTCTATTTTAATCTGATCAAAAATACTAAATTTGACAAAATGCCATGCAATGCAAAAACATTATATCCATCTGTTACGTAAGAGGTACATGTACATGTATATGACTGTACATGTACATATACCAGTAGAGACTAGGAATACGTTTAATTACATGTACATGTACAGTACACACTGTTTGCTCCAGCTCTTTGTAATCCTTACCTCTTGTCAGTTGCCACAAAAAAGTCCACTTTATCTCCCTTGTGTAAAGGGTTGTCAGTGTCTCCCACATCAACGAGTGAAAATGGAAGATAAAACCATTCCTACAATCCAAAATATTACATGTTACAACATCAACTGCTACTGTTTTCACTGCTCCTGTGCCATTACCATTAAAACATCATTCACTACCTACCACTGTCATTAACAACATGTCGGCACACAACACTCAGATATCTCAGAGAATTAGCTACTACTACTCCACTCCAGTACTTTAATATCATGTTTGATACCATCTGCTGATAGCCGTAATGACTGTCAATACTACCAGGCAGCACTCAATGTCGATGAGCCTCACCTGACTGCTGTCATGTTAATCAAACTTGTTACATGAACTTACCCCGTTCCTTTCATAGCTAACACGGCCCATATCAGGATTGGAAATCCCATTGGGTGCCTGAAATTAGAGAAAAACTAAAGGTAACTAAGTGTTTAATTTCTCTTGATTAGTTCCATTAACATGAAAAATCCTGTGCATTTACACACAAAAATTTTGGGCAGTGTAGAACACGTGCATCGTGCAGCCCTCCCCCTGCTAGCAATTACACACATGACAAAATACAAACCCTGTTGTACTTGTTTGGAGTCTTTGCCTCTGCATCAACCTCACCAGCAACTTTTTCTTCACTCTGAATCTAAAATAAAATATATGATTTCACATTTCAGTTGCATGCAAAAGTGTGTGCATTGACAATTAAGCACATTCATTCACGAGCACAGAATAACTAGTGCAGCATACAAGTGACCAAAACACAGTTGAAATCTTAGATGCTACATGTAGGTGACAGCCATATGTTATACATGTACTTTCTATATACAATGAACACTTCTCTATTACAGACAGCTGTCCAGAGTTTTTCTTGAATAATTTTAGAAAAATATAATATTAATTAATAAACAATAATCTTTATTATCCAAGTGCACGAAGGAGCTTAAAAGAGCTTGTTTAAAAAGTGGATGTGTCTACATTATTTTTATTATTATAAAATTATATAGTTTGTAAAAACATGTACCTCAAATGAAACAGTCCCAGGACTAAGGCGGTTCAATTGACAGGCAATGGGCTTGCCCGAACGCTGGTCAGACGTGACCTCAAACTCCATTTCATCTGCAAGATACAAGACGAACATGATAAGGCCCTAAACCCTAGAGCTTAGAAAGATGTTTTACATTTCAGTGTTAAACATTTTACAATGCATCCTCAGTACACACAGCGATTATATGAATATGAATCAAACACATCTATTGGCAATCACTGAAGTGCTCTAGACAGGAATTTATGCCATATTAGGCAATTTACATCAATCAAATTAGTTTGAAAAAAACAATAATTACTTGCCATAACTACCTACCCTAATTTTGAAAATAGCTGTAATTAATAGAAAACACGTGTATATTATATTTTGGCCTACATGTACCGGTAAATTGATTGTATCCATGGTTTCGAACCCTTTCAGCCCCACATATACATGTACCAAATTATGTACTCAACTGACAAATTTTCCTTATGTTTTCTTGTATACCATCGGTCTGGATAATTTTGCAGTTTACCTATTAAACATTTGCTATTTGTGATCACTTCCTTTATTTTCACTTGCAAAACTAATTCCTCTTCCTATTCCTACATGTATTGACCTTGTAAGGAGAAGATAGACGTTGATACATATAACCGTGCACACACCTCCGACAGCCAACTCCTCTGGGTCACCACTGTACTGGCTGTAATGGAAGAAAATCCTATCATCCCTGTCACAGCACTGGATAAACCCATATGAATGCTGAGAAAAAGAACAATTATTTATTATAACACAAAATAATATAATCATAGTCTGACAAAACACAACATGTTATGGCGAGCATTATTTTTGCTCAAAAGAAAGTGACTTGTAAGGGTGAGCAGTACACAATCTAGCAGTTGTACCAGACTGTCGATAAGAACCTTGACTATCTAGCCTAAAAGTTTCAGACACTAAAAAGTACAACCATGTAGGTAAACAAAATGCATTTATATTGCACATTTTCTATATGTACTGGTCAGTGTGAAACAGGTCAGTAGAGATGACATGACAGACATCTGGACCACAACTGGCATTAACCTACTCTTATCGACAAGTGGGTGGGTTCTTTTAAGTCCACCAGTACTACAGTAGAAGGTTGTGAGACTGACACTTGACCAATATTTACTTAACATCCTGCCCATGCATGAAGCAAGCAGTGAAAGAATATCACACAAATTCAACCCTTGGCAAGACCAGGTATGGAACACAGGACGTCCTGGTTGGGTGTGAGAAATCTTACCGACTGCGTCAATGACACTCATGCTCACACTATGTTAACTAGCACAATATGGAAGGGTTCGTTTACGAACATCGACAACTTGGGATGTACTGTATTCAAATGGAACATGAGTTAGGGGTCAGGAGAAGGAAGAGGTGGCAGAGAGGAAGTTGCAATAAAGAAAAACATCTTGAAACATTGTGTGTGTCTTGTGTGTAACAGTATAAATTGCAGTAGTGCAAACCAGGTTACTATCTAGACTGCAATTATGGAATTTAGATCAATATTTAATTGAAGCATTGAGAGGTTCCTTCTTACCAATAGTTTCTCCACAACTCCAGTTTCTCTGCTGCTGAAAGCAAAAGAAAGTTCATCAGTGATTCCTCCCTGCAGCCAAGGAATCTTGTAATAATTATGCATAATAAATGTATTATTGGGTAGATCTCGAAAATATCCAGACCCCTATCACAGATGGCACTGAAATATTTTGATTTCTCAACGCCCCCTAAGATGCAAGCCAGATACAGATCGAGCTGAAATTAAAATTTTAAAATTTTATTTTGCAAACGTTGGATCAGAGACCTGTAAAATAAAAAAAAAGGTTGGCAAAAAAAATGTTAATTATTCTTCAAAAGTTAGAACTTGAATATTTACTATTAAAATCTGTCAAATTCTTTTATACTGTAATGAAGAGTAGGAGTGAAAGTATGAGCGTATGAGTGAGAGAGTATGAGAGTATGAGTGAGAGAGATTTTGATTTGAATGTTTTAAGTGTGTCAGCTGCAAGAGAATATTTTCTGGCAGTGGACTGCTAATCCAAATCCTCATTCCAAGCACAATACTGTATAAATGTACATCGTAGGACACTCCTACCTTCGCTGTCCATAAATGGAATACGAACTACTTCTGCCCCTACTAGAATTCCTGTTAGGTAAATAATATTCCCGCTCATACTCATACGTCTGACTACGGTCTCTGCGGTCTGGACTCTGAATACAAATCAAAGTAATTCATGTTAATATTTACATGGAACATGAACTTGATATATTTACTGGTAAAGTTATTCTATGAGGCGGCATTTTCTAGGAACTGTTAGTCCACGAGACACTTTGCCAAGTGGACTAACTGCTCATAGAAAACAATTATGCTGAATGGAATAACTATTTAATAACAAATCAACACAAGGTCTATGAATATGATTTATAATTTTGACTTCTGCAGTCTTTTTCTGTCATCTTTCAGACGAATCAACATGCCACCATCTTGGATCTTTTCCCAACAACAGATATATTAATGAAGTTATTAGCTATGTCGAGGAACCAATCAAATTGCAGCATTTGTGATATACTTTGTGTTGATTTATTATAAAACTATATAATATATATATATTTCATGATTGTATATAATTATGTACAAAGTACTTTGAGTAGTCAAGGTTTGGCTTCCCTCTGGTGAGACAAACAATCACTGACACTCCATTAATACATGTACTATTTAAAGAATTCAAGTTTTAACTTGTACATTTTATCAGATTTTCATCTTTGTAAAATGCATAGACTGGGATTGTGCATGTTTAATAACCTATTATTATTATTATTATTATTATCATTACTATAATGTCAATAAATTGTTCTATATGTTATGGTCACTCTAGCATTATTCCTAATAATTGCTCATAGCACTTAAAATTATGTACATTGAAATTCATGATATATTTTTTTGCATTGTGTTTTTAATGCAGTAACATGAACACAATACTAAATTGTTTAGGAATCTGATGAACAACACTAAAAGCGAACAGTGAATATGAATAATATTCAGCTAAGTGTTTTATATTAATACATTGGAAATTCAATTAAATATGAAAACGATATACTGCATTCTAGATCGAAAATGTGTTAATATTTTAAAAGTTGTTTTGGGTTTCAAACAAACAAACACAAACTTACCCTCCACATCTCAGTAGTCATCTTGCACAATACGTTAAATCTTACAAATAAAAATAAAGTTTCCACGATCAAGGTGCAGATCCTCAACTGTCCAATGTACAATTATCATATATCACATAAAACACAACTAGAACATCACAGATCAGCCCAGTATTTCTTTGCCTCAAATATCACCTGCAAAACAAAGCCAGGGAAACACTGAGCACTGCAGTTGTGTTTGACGTAACAATATTTACAACAAGTTTTAACTTATATATTTTATCAGAGATGCCAACTATCATGCATTGGGCGTGAGACTCGGGCGCATTTGAGGGTTATCTTATGCTCTCACACATTGATGAGCAAATCTCATGCATCCAGTAATAAAGATAAAATAAAGTAAATACTTGTTTACTTTTTGTAAAGATCTGACATAAATGAGCAGCAATTGCCAAATAAAGCTGTACACAAAAACACTCCATAACTGAAAAGATAAATTTCTCATATGCTTTGACTGCATTTAGTCACTGAAAATGCACCAGAGTGCGTTCTTTGCCTTCCATTGTTAAGTACTTGGAAAATGGGCAATGAGCAATACATGCTACTTGATTCAAAAGAATATTTAATTTAGTGTTCAGGAGTTCTAATGCTTAAAGCCACTACACTTCATCAATTAAATGGCCTGCTGAAAAAATAATTTAGGATGAGTTAGCAGGAGGTTTGAAGGGTCCAACATGCCCATAAAATGGGGAGGTTTGGGGGTTCAAACAAACCCCAAAAAATTAAATGTAATTGCTATTTTTAGTAAACTATGTGAAGTGTACTGGTGAATATGGTATTAAAATGAACCCCCTTTCTGTCACTATTCATGAATGAAAAATTAGTTCCCGAAATTTGAAGCCCCATAAAATAAATTCCTGGCTCTGGACTGAATGATGCACATTTTTTTTCCAATTCCACAGTTTCTTGATCTGGTTTGTGCTTCATACATGTACATGTTTCTAATATAAAGTAAGAAGTTCCCTATTGCATTCTGCAAACTCCTTGTAAATGCAACAAAGGGGTAAACATTTTAAATTACATGCACAACTGCATAATTGCCATAAATATTTTTTTCATTCCCCGAAATTATCAATTATGTAATTGAAAGCAACCAGTCCCCCTGTCCAAATTATTTATTGAATGGTAATTTTTGTTTTAATGACTGTCTTTTTGTAAGAGAAAAAGGAAGTTTACATACATCACTGCAAATTACCTGACGTTCTCCAGTTTAAAGTCTCGTTAAAAACATTTATAAGAAAGACAAACAGAATTCACAAACCCCCTGGGCTCTCGGAATAAAGTTAATTATCTCAAACAGTCGAAATCCCCGAAAACAATCATAGGAAGTTTACATTAATTAACATTCAACAAGACAAAATCTAAGAAATTATCTGCATTTACAGATTTACTGTTGGAATTGAATGAAATGTGCAAACACAAAAGCAATCAACGCAAGTCCATGTACATTTCACACCGGTAACTTACAAGTATTTTTCGAATCGAAGGTATCGAATTCCTCTGCTCGTTGGGTGAAAAGATGGCTCCGAAAGTGTCGTAACTGCAGAAGCGAAGTGACAGGAACTACTGTCGTTGGTTGGGAAGATGTGCTTTGTAGTATCATTTCGTTATTCCTTGATTCCGAACTTTCCTGTGAAAGAACAAAATAGAATAACGATTATAACTAGACAAATTATCACTGACTGACTCATTTTGCAATGTATATTATTAGAACATATTAGTGAAACGTGCCCCTGCAAAACGAAACATGCAAAGAATCGCAACTCAGCAAGTATTCTCAAACTTGAAACGACTCTATCGATCAAAGTCAAAATCCTAAATCAAAGAAAACGCGAGTAACATAATTTCGTGAGACGGAGACTATCAGTATCACTATAACTGGCTTAGCTTAGAGTAGTGAGAGAAGGCATTTTAGATACATTTTCACGATTTATTGTAATAGTGAATACTTGCTGATCACAGCAATGACCCTAAATGATATTTATGCAACAGATTGCAACTAAGTATAGTCTATAATGCGTTCTTAATCACCATGGCCCAAGTACAATTTACTGCTAAACTGACAAATATCAACAATCACGAACTCCCGACGAGTTCATTTGACCAACTCGCGCCGATAAGAGGCGAAGAGTTTGGATAAGATGAAAAGCAAAATCGAAAGAGAATTGCAAAGTTATTAATTAAAATCGATGCGCTTTTGTGAAATCTAGAAACCTTAACTTTGACTTGTTACGATATCTTCGACGTGAATAAGTTTTCCCTATCAAACAGAAAAAATATGTTGGGATATAATCAATAACCATTACACGATTCGCCACATTCAATGTCAGACAGGGAACAAAATGTCGGCAGGGTTGACAAAGTTCAAGTCGATTCTCAGAGCGCATCCGCGATATGCTGGGAAAAAAACGAAGACAAATGATTACTGGATAATTGAGGTATGTCCTGGAGTATAATACGTACCTTCTAAAGGAAAATCCGCTCCACACAGGAACACTTTTTCCCAACTCAAGGGATCGCCCTTCAGCCATCATGTCGCACCAACAACATCAGGTCACGTGATCCCTCAACACGTGCCACCAGATTACATTTCATTGTTCCAACCAGCATGCAATGCGGGGGTACGGTCAAAATTTTCCCTGCAAAAGCTAAGTGGTACCTACTTATGATAGTGGCAGCACCAGGGACGGAACTCCTGGAATAAAATAGCGTGGAGAGGGGGGAGGGGGAGTCTGAATGTTTAAAGGTATCAAAAAACCGCATCAAAATATACCTACAAATCAAGTACCGTATTTTATTATTTAATGCCAGTATTAAACCGATTCTTGAATACTGTATATCTGTCT
>JANVCJ010084787.1:0-10892 GCA_026413505.1 Epizoanthus ramosus | reverse complement strand
AATTTCAGATCATCTGGTAATATTTCTCCCCGATCTAGCTGTCGTAGACTGTCTTGATTCCTCCTCATCTCTGATGACATGAAGAATTACATATTTATTAGATTCATTGCTGCCATTGTTCTGATCGTCATCAGTGTAGGGCGAAAGCGACCCGAGTTTTGAAAATAGATCTGCTTCATGATTGTAAAGGCCTATCCCTACAAATAACCGTGACATAGCCCCATTAACTTAAAAGAGGTTGCTTTTAAGAAAACAGATGATATGGGCGATCTAGAGATTTGGAAAGGAGATGCACCATTTCAAGTACGAGTTGATGAGAAATGAGTGACAAAGGCGCAAGCACCTAGGGGGGAGGGGGGGGGGGGGGGTTGAGAGCATGGTCCCCTGGGAAAAGTTTGAAATTAGGGTATCCAAAATAGCATTGCCTGAACTTTCAGCGCGTTCTTCATTAACACCTCGTTTCCATAGTGATCGTTTCAATAATTACATTTATACTGCTGCAACATTATCTGTAATTATTTGGCATGGCCCCCCTTTTCCATCATTTTTTTCGATGCATCCCCCCTTTAGATGCCCCCTAAGTTGCACCAACCCCCCTCCCATCCCCCACTTCATAAGAATGAACGGGACAGTAATAATTAGGTGTTGAGGTTTCTCTCTTATGAAAACAACATCAGTAGGTTTCTTAAACTTCTTGTAAGTATTTCAATTGTTGGAGGATTTCTAATTTTTGCCTCGTAAATAACATCTCTTTCTCCATCGGTCAACAACAACAATTTATTTCCACCGTTTTTAACAAAAAAGTAAGAAGAATGATACAAATATTGAAATTAACAGTAAGTAGTGGCTGGGCATCCAAAATAACTATTAGAGCTAATCTAGTTGGGTGCCCATTATATAGAAAATTGATAAATTACATGCTGGAAGTAGTAAAATTAAGACAAAATATTACATTTGCACAGTTGATTATACTATTACATACATACAAAAAAGCAAGAATAATAAGTAATGTATCAAGAAGAAAGTCATATACAAACGGTATTCTTCAGTGATGTATATGCCAGTTAGTCGAACAAATGCTGCTCCATCCACCTTCCTCTTGTTGCCTTCCTCTTCATATCGTAAACTTGAGGCTACAGTTATAACTATGGGGCCAATAACTATTACAGCCTTCTGCAGACGTAATAAACAATGTGCCATTGCTGTATCATTTGACAATCTGTCTATCCTATGTAGTGCCTCTTGGGTAATTGTGCTCTTAATTCCTTTACTGTCATTCTCGTGGGGATGTGAGCGTAGAACATGAAAATTTTCGTTGAGAAGGCTTCCCCGTTCTTAATTTACCAGAAGTTATCATGTTCGGCAACAATGTTCTTATCTATGTGTGGATCATCAGTCGAAGGTACTGTTAGTACTTCACCTGTGCTCTTGTCGAGGAATTTTGCCTCCTTCATTTCAGAAGAGACAATCTTTTCTTCAAGCTGGCGGATAATTTTCTTGTTTCTCCACAAACCATGGCTCTCTGGCAGTGTAACTGGGATTCTTGACAAGCGAAACAGGGCCTTCTACTGGCTTTCCACTGATCTTCTTTGAGACCAAGTCGACAACAGTTTAAACAAAGTTCACGTGCCTCAGTGCACGCTTGACAGTGAACTTTACATTTAACTCTACATTCCAGTTTTAGACAATGATTAGATGACTGAATAACATCAAGCGCTGCTTGTAAATCCTTCCACAATTCTTCAGCAGATCCAGTTTCCTTTAACAGAAGATGCCATAGACGTAAAGCAATCTTGCTGTCGAAACTATCGGTGGCAAATTCTAAGGCCTAGTTAGCAAATGGCAGTTCACTCATTTGTTGCTGGCGCTTATCATCATCTAGAGCACGCAATGTACACATAGCTTCATACGTCATTGGGCAGGTAATAAGTCCAACAATGGCATGGTGATGACGGAAATACTCTAGGGCAGGTTTAATCTTTAATCCATCGTATTGAAGGCAACAGAGCATAATGGTAAAGATGAAAAAGAAAAGGAAACAGCGCAGGACATGAGAAGAAAGGCTATGGAAAGGCTTTCACAGAAGCAAAACAAAGCTGAAGAGGGGAATGGATCTGCAGGAAAAATAAAAGTGTTAAGGGTGAGAGAAATGAGTCGCACCAAGAATTGAAGAGGCAAGAGATTGAAGTAAAGTAGAAAGAGCTTGAGCTACAAGAGAAAAAACACGATGACAACAACAATAGATGCAAGATTTCCAAACTTACATGTTATTGACAATTTCAAGGCAAGGACAAAACTAGACCATTTTGATACGTCAGTTTATACGGAAATAATTTTTTTAAAATTCTTGTTAACACTTCACATTGAACTGCTTTTCAAATTTGAGTACTGTTCCCTGTAGTCTTTAGATTTTGTAAATGGGTATATATTTATTTAGGAACTCTGATTTTTTGTCAGTTTGATTCGTTTGGGCTTCATTTAATATCAGATTTCTTTTGAAGCTTTGGTAGAAACTTTTTTCTTATGTTTGACTTCACATGTACCGCTGTTGGCACCTTCAAGTCAAATAAATTATTATATATATTATTAGCACATTTTATTTTTACTGAGATCAATTCTCTTTTGAAAGATTACAAAGCCTGTTCGACACGATAAAAAGTAGTGCAAGGGTGGGGTAAAAGAAAAACGTTACAAGTTTAGTTTTAAGAAATGTTTGTGCCAAATATTCTCTCAGTGTGGGTGGATCGAGAGAGAAGAACTCTGAGGTTTGGTTCTGATAAAGACATGTGTGGCAATTTCTCAAAATACCACTGACAATGTATGTTTTTGCCTATTTTAATGTTCTTTTTAAAATTCAAAAATTTGAAATAGTTAACAATGTCTCTGAACAGCCATTCCACAGAAACACGTACAGCGTTAATGGCTGCATTAAATTATTGCGTTTGAGGAGTGAGCATGGCATTGTAGAAAGGACACTGTAAGTGTACTCTTACAAAGTAAGCAGGATCCCCATAAAGACACATGGGTTGACCAGTTGGTGCAAAGGCATTCACTTGAAGGTCGTTCAACAGCCCAGAATCAGCCAACATCCCGGCATTATTTCTTTCCTTCTGCAATAAAAACAAAACATCTGTCTTGAAAGAGATGGCAATTGACTTAGGGCGCGTTTGATTGACCGTATTCCGGAATAAGAATACACGGAATAAAACCTTTGGTCTGTTCAAATGGTCAGTATTCCTTTTTAGAAATATACGAAACAGAACTACTAGTTTTCAGCTCACCTTAATTCATTATTCGGTATAATCATTTTATTGCTTAGAGGTTATAGGATTTCGAAATGGTCCTGAGTGTATTCCTATTCCGGAATACGGTCAATCAAACGTGCCCTTAGGTAAAAAATGAATACGAAGTGCAATATGTGCATTCATCTGAATTTGTTTATTCGAACTACCGCTTTTTTCAAAATACAAAACTATCTGTGAAATAAAGTGGTGCTGAAAGTGAAAATCGCTATAATAGTCAGGGAGCATATGTAATCCCGTGGGATTTTTATGGTGAAAGCAAACCACCTACCTAGATGTGTTAAGGGGACCCTAAGGAACACAAAGAATGTTGTCGGCAATCTTGTAACCTGCACCGGCGGCCGCTATGGGGTTCTATTTTTAGACCTACACAGCTCAACATGGAATCGAGGCTCGAATATAAAATGGCGTGTAAATACAATTAACTGCAATAAATTTCCACAAAAATACCAGAAATCTTTAATATAGTCTATCTAATACATATCCATAGACTTAAGTACTAAATACTGATGACGTGATCAACACTGCACGAAAGCGAGGCTGGTCGTTTGTTATCTTCAAATAAACATTAAAAGCATATTTCTTTTTCTGGAGATGTTCAGAAAAATGACTACAACAAGTGAACTACATGATAATATGTTTTGTTCACGTTAATTGAACTACATTTGAATATGTTTTGTTCACATGAGACGACATGGAAGTGAGACCAAGCTCGCCGGCAATTGTTAGGCCTGGCCTAAGCGTCGAGCCATCATCGTACCGAACCAAATTCCTTTCTGAAAATTGGCGCTTTCAGTGCGAAGAAGAAATACAACTAGATTATGAAAACAGAAATAACCAATTTGGCATTTAGAACCACTGCCGCGCTAATCGTCAAACCAAAAGGAATTAGTTTTGGCACGACGTTGGCTTGACGTTTAGTCCAGACCTTAGCTATGCGATTGTTAGCTATTATTAACGTTGCTCCGAGGGTGTCATGTTAGCCATAGCAGGTTTACAGGTATATATAACTATTACTACTTAAAACCTAGTCAAGTCTTTGGCGATGATAACTGCTTTAAAAATTATAACACAACTGATCATATAGTGCATTGCTGTCTATAGAACATGGATGTCAGGTAAGAATCATTCATCATCCTCATCTTCCTCGCTGTCATCGTCCTGCTCATCCGATGTTTCATCATCACAGCTATCATTCTCAATCATATTGACATTATCACACGCTTCTCCTGTCTCGTCGTTGCTGCACCTGCATAGATCTGTGCAAGTGAGACCCGCCCTTTGACAGCTGCACCTGTTGTTTCGGCATTTATCCTTCCCACAGCCACACTTGACAAGATGGAGAATAGCGTCGGGTGCCGGCTGCAGTCTCATCATCACCGGCATCCATTTGTCTGAAAGATAAAAGAAGGCAGTGAATTAAACTCGTCTTGATCTATAGTGTCGAACTTGAGAGTTTATTACGATATCAACCGTTAATTTATAATAACCTTTGTCCTTTTTCCATCCATAGTTCTCTGGTGATGGAAGGTCTGGATTAGGGACTTTGTCGTTGGCCCAGATCATGTCTTGGTAATGCACTCACTTAATGGCCTCTCAGAGAGCAGCTTGTGTAGGTGGTAGTCGTTCTGATTCGGCCTGTTTTCTTCGAAAGAGGAGCCACCTTTGATCTTTCAGGCCGGTTATCTTAGTCTTGGACAGGTAAAGTTGACACACTAGCTTCTCTATTGAATAGAACATGCCCACTGTGGGAAGGATGGTAGAGCCGAGATCTGCAAGTGCAGTGACAGACTCTTCATCAGCTTCAAGAAACGCTTTCCAACATTCTAGCTTCCCTTTAAATGCAAAGTTTCCAGTGACATCAGCTCCACTCTAGGCATGAAAGCCAGGTAGTGCTGCCGTTCTAGCAGCTCCTAAAGCGCAGACAATTGGACAAAGCTGGATATTTCGGTGTCGCTCCCCTCTTCCGGTAACGCATGAAGTGTCCGCACATAGCTCCGGGTAACATCTAAGGGCCAGTACAAACACGCCAGTGTCCGGCGAGAAGATCTTGATACTCTTGGCTCCTGATGCGGTGGCATCTACTGCATGTAGCAGGATTTTAGTATCTGCCTCCTCTTGGTCACTATCGAGGTACGCCATATCCTTGTGTGTTGCCCTACACTTACTGCTCCATGCAACCACCACGTGCAAACCATTCTGACGTCCCTTCTCTAGAGTCTTGCTGGCAAGATATTGCGTCAGTTCATCCTTGGTGCTCACATGTGCCAAAAGTCTCTTCATCGGTAACTGCATGCGAAAGGGCTCACTAGTTTTGTAGTACATTATATATAGGATCATTGTTTGTGGATGAATAATTTTGATAGTATAACTTGGAAATCTGAGTGGTGTCAGTAATCTTGTAGCTGATAGGTTCCAGGCCTCCCTGACAAAATTCGCGAGTTGCGGTCTTTAAAAACAATGGTACAACATACCTAAAAGCATAATAACGTGCCCATTAATGCAAGTAATTATAACTAATATGAATACAAAGGTTACAAAGTAAATATCAGTGCGAGTGACAAACCTGTCGAAAATAAGACGAACTTCATCTGCATCTCGGTACTTGTGGAAGATCGTCACAGTGAAATGATCAGCCAGATCCGAGCAGGTCTTGATCCAATCTGGTTTTTCCAGGGCTTGTACCTCGGCCATGCCATCTACAATGGAAACCTTGTTCTGCACATCTGCATTAGCCAACTGGTCAGTGGGTTCAGCCTGCTCAACTGATCTGTCACTTGGCAGCTTCTCTAGAATACTCATCAAGGCGCTCTTTGAGGAACAGTGCCGCATATTGCCATTGGCAGCAAACATTGATCGTGGAACTACCTAGAACTCGTACACCCCCACTGCCTCTTTGATGTCTATCTCAGGACGGGACTTGCAGATAACCATCATCCGCACGTATGAAGAGACATCGATCTTCCTTTAGCTCGATGATCTTATCCTTTGTAGCCACCCTAACTGTTTTCCTAGTGGTCTTCCACGTTAGGAGCTTGCGCTTCTCTACCACATCCCAGATGCTCTTCTCGGCTGTCTGTATCCGTTCCTTAACGAATGTTTGGAACAGCTTGTTACCAATGACGCTTTGATCGCAGAGATCTTTCTTCACTTTCTCGGGCATGCACACTTTCGTCACTAGGTTGAACAGATCAGGGCCTTCTACTGTAAACGGGTTGGTGAAGTGTTGAATACTAGCGGTCTATGTTTGCGGTCTGATCGTCTGCCCCTCGGATTTTCCACATTGTTAGATTCTAGTATGCTTTCAAAAGCATCTTGTAATTCGGACATAGTCACCACTTTTCCACTCCTCAAAGTCATCTCCGTCATTGTCAGGAATTCTATTTGTGCTGCAATCTCACCAGCCAACTTCTCAGATGATGATTCGGATGTTTCTTTTCGTAAAACGTGTGATACATGAATTGCCCAACAGTTTTTGTGGTACTTTATATCTATCGAATGAGCATCATCTGGAGCAATTGATGTGTTGAGCTTAACCGAGAGCTTATCATTCCCTGACAACCCAATGGCAGTGCGAAGGGACTCACCAGCAGAAAAGGTACTGATATTATGCAGGTTTTTACGGTAACCGGGTGGGCCATCGTAAAAAAAACAGACATTCTTATTGTAGGGAGACGTTTTCGATCGGGTTAGTTGAGGAATTTCTACTGATGAATCTGGTCGTGATTTTCGCCTGGACTCACTGGGGCCTTCGAGCTGCCTCTCATACCTTTCTCTTGCTCTTCTAAGCATCCCAGCATGTACTGCATCTTTATAACATGATCTATGCCATGATGCCCGCCCATCCTCGAGCTCTTGGACAGAACTAAACCTCAACTTATTTCACACTTCTGTGTACTGAAGATTGCCGTATTTACTCCATTTCTTGATCGATACCCAAACTTTTTCGTGAGCTTTGGGCTTCTCAACTAGATTTTTTTTTTCCTTTGACAAATTATACATAAATGTAAATCCAACCCTTGGGCCTCAATTTCATTTGTTTTTGAACCAGAATCCGTTTCCATATCTTCTTAAACACCACCAAACATGTCGCACTAGATGGTCTGTAAATCCAACATGGCGGACCTCCAAAACGATGAAAATGACCGCTGACCAAAATCATTGTTTCTTCCTGATTTCAATGAGCTATTGATTGAATGTAGTTGTTAAACATGAAATAATAGTCACTTTAATAAATTTAACTCACTGATAAATTTTCGATACCAAAATTCATGCTTTTGATGTTTATTTGAAGATAACAAACAACCAGCTTCGCTTTCGTGCAGTGTCGATCATGTCATCAGTATTTAGTATCTAAGTCTATAGATATGTATTAGATAGACTATATTAAAGATTTCTGGTATATTTGTAGAAATTTATTGTAATTAATTGTATTTACATGCCATTTTATATTCGAGCCTCGATTCCATGTTGAGCCATATAAGTTTAAAAACAGACCCCCATAGCGGCCGCCGGTGCAGGTTAAAAAATTGCCGACAACATTTTTTGTGTTCCTTAGGGTCCCCTTAGCACATCTAGGTAGGTGGTTCGCTTTCACCATAAAAATCCCACGGGAATTTATTTCATGACATATGCTCCCTGACTATAAATATATAAGTCTTACCTACTTGACCATACATTTGTGCTATAATTCCAGATGGTAACCGAACCGATTGAAACTTCAGAGCATGTTGTAAACCACTCTTTGGTTTTCTGTGGGCGGGCAGATGGGACGAACTGTTCCGTCAATAAACCCAAAGCAATTATCTAGTGGAGAACCTTTCTCAGATTTTGCTTCGGAGTATCTCTGAAGCAAAGCAGAGTCGAGTAAGGCTGGATTCCATTCAGTAATACGGTGGCTGTGGTTCTCAAAAATATGATCGATAGAATCATTACAAATCATACTCAGTACAGGAACACGTCGGCCGAAGCGAGGTATGAGATCTCTGTGCCAACAAGGGTATGCTAAACATCGAAGTACCACACATGTCCTTCAATTCCATCAAACACGGATCTCTGGTAACACTTGAGTTGCTCTGGAATTCCAAGTTCTTCAGCCAGGTGTGGAATGTGTCTTTTTCGAAATGGAAATTGGCTTTGCATTCAGCCTCGTCATCTTAGAGGCAAAATCTCCCATACTCTTCATGAGGGAACTCGGGGTTTTTTAGATTTAATAGAATCAAATTATAGTAAAAACTCATCCTCATCTATTAAATCTATCTAGAAGCAAAGAATGAACAGTTACTGACAGACTGAAGTGTTTTAAAATTTATCATTGCCCTTCAAATTTGTCTGAATAGAACCATTTTTCTGTTTGCACAACCATGGCCACTACATCTTTGTGACTGCTCTTAAGTCCTAAAACAACTTTTGTGTTCTGGATGTCAGTCTCTTTATCAGGATGTGGCGACTCCAGGGAAGACAGCAATCGATTGGTAAGAATGCTGCCGAGGTTTTTACTTACATGTACAAGGGACTCTGGTATAAAGGGAAAAATATACTGGTTACTTGAAATATGTGTCTTAACAATTATATGCATCATCAAAATTACTGAACATGGAAATATACTAAGTTGCCACAAGTATGGTGGCTTAAACGAGCCATAGCGTTTTTTACTGAATTTCAATTATTTTTCTCGGAAATTCAAAATTTCAATTGCTAACTAGTGTACAAAAAAATAAAAATGTTTTACTTTATATATATATTATTTTTTTATTTCATTCGAATTTTTTTCTTTTTTTTCTTTTTGTTTTTCAATTTATTAAGAATTACAGGAAGTTGCAGAACTTTCAGGGCTGCTGGAAGGAATTGATGATTACTTGGAGGAAGGAATTCGAAGGGAACGTGAGCGACACATTCGTAACACTGATGATGTGAAGCCTGCAAATGCTCTTTTTATATTTAAAGGCCAATTTTGACGCCAACAGGTTGTAGGCCTCTTTATTAAACGTCAAAGACTCAGCAAAAAAATAAATACATGTACAAACATTTGAGGGTTTGTTGTCAATTGGACCCCACCCCCTCTTTTTTTGTCAAAATTCATCAGATAGACATGATATTTTCCCTCTTTTATCAACTTCTTTTGCATGGTATCCCACTAGTTTCCATGGGAACCATAGGCACAATAATTACATCACAGTCGAAATAACAAGATTTTTTAGTTTTTCTGGTGTTTTTCTTATTTTTCCCCCATCTAGTTTTTCTCAAAACTACCAAAACACATTGATAAAAGACATAGGTTACTTAGGTTAATTAATACTGCTCCAATTTGTAGCCATTATTCCATGTAGCACTATTACAGCTTGCAGCACTGTTGTTGGCATATCAAGTGCCCATGCTCGTGTTAGTGCCAATAATTTTGAGAATAAAATGTTTACTTTATAAAATTATACAAGTGGAGATAGAATTTTATATTTGTATAACTTTATATTAAGCTCTGTACCAGTGTCCATCGAGAACTACTAGGAACAATTGATACTGATTCTTTTTTTACAATTAACTTTTCTTTATCTGCACTGTAGATCATTAAATCCCTTACAATAAAATCATGGAAACCAAAATATAGTTTTCAAGATATAAAAAACAAGTTCTCATGTGATAGAAAAGTGGCCACTATTACCACTATTGGCCTGAGATGCCTGGATCCAAGTAGTTTAACTACCTACACTCAGTAGTTGTATCATATGGTGCTTAAAAATTGACTACTTGGGATCATGGTTTTCATTAGTGTCTATGAGTCATTATCAGGGAGCTAGAAAGTGCTGTGTTTTGGTAAGCTATCATTACGGTAATTTTATTATTATTATTATTATTTCACCACCAATAGTACATTTTGCACTCAGGTCAATTAAGGCATGGGACACAGACTTTAAAAGACCCCCAGCAATGATTTATGCAGAAACATTCAGCCTATTGTTATGATAAGTTATATCAACGAAATGAACTTACGAAGCCTTACGAAGATCTCGTTTGAAATGCCCGCCACCACTAATGCCAGAAATAAAGAACAACACCTTTCACCTTAACAAAAGGAACGTTCATTAGTGCGCTCTGAGAAATGTCAAGCTATGACAATGATAAAATCTCACATTCGCCTCAAGCCTTTTTTAAACCCGTGGAAATTGAAGTTTCGCAAAATAATCTTGTCTCGATAAACCTTCCATAGTGTAGCGTGCGCGGTCTTGCAACATGTTGCACGGTTTACGTTATTTATAGATAGGATAGGGGAACATTTAACTGTCTTTAACAACCTAACTATTTTTGCTGTTTCCGTTTCTTCGTGTCATTAAATCTGATATTTGAAAATAGATGTTTTTGTATCGACAAACTAGCCAGAGACAAACTGGGATCAACTAGAGTTGATTATTTGGTTTTTCGCTGTGGGGATGGGGTTACTGAGGTTTGGAGCATAAGCCAACCTCGTTCCCAGGGTCATTTCATTTTCCGGTCTCCCTCGTGAAAGGACCCTGGTTGTGGCTGGTCACGTGAGCCGTCTTCCAAACAAAACCCGAGGGAGGGATGGTGTTTCACAACTGTTTGCTACAAGAAAAA
>JANVCJ010084776.1:0-10893 GCA_026413505.1 Epizoanthus ramosus | reverse complement strand
CTAATTGGACAATTATCTCACGAGTTGCCAGAGCTCCAAGCAAAACACTGAAAAATAAAAGTCACTACTTGTTCTAGAAAGAATGCTGCAGGTGAAGTTTGACTGTCGACCAAGACAGTAACGCTATCTGCGAACAGCCGTACAGTTACAAAACACTCTGACTTACAACTGGACTCATAGTGAGGGCGAGACAGTGATCATTGTCCTTGAAATATTGCTTCATCTTGTCCTGGAGGAAGGGTCCTGACTCCAAACATTGCTGCGTGAGTTAAGGAAGCAACTACAAGTTAGAAATGAAATACAAAAGCAGCAACCCTTTACCAGCGTAAAGCTAACATCAAGCTGATATAAAACTAAGCAGTTGGGAAGGGGATATCTCATGCAAGAACAGCCACCTTTTTCCGTTTGATATCCTTAAATTCCAACATGGTACGTAATTGCAATCGATCAGGGTCAGAAGATTCTTTATATAAAATGTTTCCATCAACAAGTATTACCCTCAATAAATCAAGTCATTGTTTATTCATTCATTCATTCATTCATTCAATCATTCATTCATTCATTCATTCATTCATTCATTCATTCGTTCATACATTCATTCATTGAATCAATCAACCAACCACGTTTATTCATCAATTTACTCAATTTGGATTACAAAGTTAATTTCAGTTCTAGTAATGATACTATGTTTAAACAAATGGTGAGGAATGATCGAAACCTCGTAGAGTACCTCGTAGTAAACCGCGTATACAAAAACAAACCTTAAACGTTTAAAATGTGACTGTTGTGGTCAGGTGAATGCATTGATGATTTTAAAAGGTTACTCTGGTTAATTTGTACACATTGTTATAAAAGGTCTACGAGTATTCCCGACGCATTGGTTTCTGCTAAAACTTAGACCTTCTTTAACAATTTCATCAAAGAACCAGAGTCACTTATAAAATCGTTCAAACCTTAAATTTGTCAACAGTCTTGTTTATTTGGAGAAATTCAGATGGATCTCCACCGTGATTCCACGCTGACATCATGCTCTAAGAGTTACAGAAGAAAATGATTATCAGAGGGCGGAATATCTCACTACACGTTCACAACTCACATGTGCGATAACATTGATCTAATGGAATAACTTACCACTAAAACAAGCACAGTACTCATATGTGCGATAAGATTGATCCAATTGATGGAATGCATCACCCCTGAAGCTACTACTAAAAGTGTTTATATAGAAAAGTGTTTATATGTGCGACAACATTGATCCAATGGGATACCTCACCACTAAAACCACAGACTATTAGTATTTATATGTGCGGCAACATTGATCCAATTGAGAAAATACGTCACCCCTGAAACCACTACAGTGCTTATATGTACCACAACATTGATCCAGTGGAACACCTCGCCACTGAAACCAGTAGTGCTGATATGTGCGACAATATTGACGTACCTCACCCGAGAAACCACTACAGTAGTCACATAGGTCAGTGCCAACACTGATCCAACGTAATACCTCGCCACTACAACCAGTTCAACACATAGTCTTGAAAGATGTTGAAGGACTTTGAACTTTCATTCGAATAATCCGCCTATACTTTTGTTTTCCATATGCCTTTTACTTCGTTTGATTTGTACTAGTATTGCGATCGTGATGCCTAATATAAAGGGACCTGCGAGGCGTACATTGTTAAGAAGTTGAATTCTTCCGTTAAGGATACGCTCGTGCCATCTTTCACATGAATACGTGCTCTGATTGGATAATATAGACTTGTAATACTTTTCTTCCAGATCTTTCAACAGATAATAACTTTACAGTGAATACTCTTGATTTGAGACAATGAATCTTTCTCCACTATTATAATTCCCTTAATAACAGCCAATTTCTTGATGTCGAAGGTCCCACAAAATCCAACATATCAGCCGGATCAACACCTATTGTCGTTCAGAAGATGTGGGCTTTTGAATGTTACCATTTTGGGCATTTTGAGCAAGTTATTTAAATACGTGAGTTCTATAGACCATTTAGCACAAAAGGTTGGCCAAGCTTTAATGACAAATTTTAAAAAAATTGGCAGCTGCCAATCTGACAAAATGTGCAAAAAGGATCCCAAATTTGGCAATCATCATTAACTAACATGTTTCTCATTCCGTTTTACTTGTTTCAAATTTGTTTAGATAGATCAAAATTCCATAGGGCGTTTCGCAAAACGGTAGGGATGGTGATGCTTTAATAACAAATTGCTATAAAGTCATGACCAATTTTCAACAAGAAGCCATCTTGTCAATACAGCTACGTTGATTTAAAGTCACATTAAAGCAAGCATTGCTCTCCTACTTGTGCATGATGGATGTTCACTTCACTGACTAACCGGCTGACAATCAACGGTCTCGTATGGCTGACCAAGGCCATTTTCATAGCGTATATTCATATTTAGGCAATTTCCAACTTACAGATATTAGTGCAAGTCCAAAGTTGCTGCTCTGATGTTTTAATGCCAGTTCAACTCTGTGTAGAACGGCCTCGATTCTCTCTGCTTCAAAACCCTGTCTGAAAAGAATAAGTTCACAATATGTTTAGAATCCTGGTCGTCCTCACTTGACATTTGTTGCAGGAACAGAGAACTCCGAAGGTGAATGCAACTGCCGTTTCGATGGCAAAAAAACAGTAGCTGGAGTTTTGCTTTGCTGATATCAAAATGTGGGTGTTTCACGGGATTTCATGTTGCGACTTGGAAGGAGCTGTTTAATCCGAAGGAACTTTTTTTGGCATTGCTAGTAGAAGTTCTAGAAAATTGTGTGCGTCTTTGTTCTCGCCACAGTCGGATTTGTGAAGTCAAGAATGCAGTACCTTCCCTGAGAGGTTAGCAGGTTTTCATACCTGGACAATGTAAGGGTGACACAAAGCCAAGGTATCATTATATATATTTGTCAAATCTCGGAACCTAACACATTACTTGCTTATACTGCCCCAGTCTCAATTTGTACTAAAGAGATATCACGCAAAAGTCTGAAAGTAAACTCTGGACAATTCAAGACAACCCGTTGTCTTGGGTAAATTTGCTTGTTTGACGCGAGGGCTTATATCGTTGGAGGGGATTCTTCGCCTTGAAAACTGTTTTATTTATATCATTATATTATTATTATATTTTGTGGGCTGATTTGGGGAGGCCTTATATTGTTGGAGGGGATCCTTTTGCCTTCAATATTATATGTACTAAATACAGGTTGATAATATAGAGGAATACTTTTGCATCTGACATTCTTGGGTTTATTTTTCGGGAGAGGAATGATGTTCATGTGCGGTAATCAAGACAAAAGGCCAACAAGAACATCGAATGTTTAATTGTCTTCTAAAATACTGATATTATAATAATCTTACAGTGCGACTACAGAAATCGTGGTCACTTGCGAAAGAGCAGCCAATGATAACACGACTTTTAGACAGTATAATTTGAGTTTGCGGTTCTGATTTCAGACAGACCGTGGAAATCGCTCATTTTCATTTGATAGTTTTACGGTTTGCTTCTTTCAGTCAGCCAAATCAAAGTGACCCCGGTTTCTGTAGTCGCACTGTAATTAGTTAATGCAGGGATACAACTGTAATTCTTGTGTTCACTGGCAAAACAGCTGAAAAAACAGGTGACAAACAGAAACATGAAATCACAAATTCTTTCAACTCACTCAATGGTCTTATCAATTGTGTTGTGAATGATTTCTGCCACTCTGTCGACATCTTCTCTCCTAATTCCCTGGAGTCCGACAGAAAATGAAGCGTCTTTTGTGCTTCCATCGTACCTGTTGTCAGGAAAAAGATGATGTTTCCTAGCAACTTGTAAATGCGATTGATCAATTGTAACTTTAAGTACTACCGTTTTCTCTCCAAAAGGACACATCTAAGTAAATATTTCTCACAAATTGGGGATTGATCTGGTCTCTATTGTGAGTAAGACGATTGCAAACAACAATAGTCTATTATTACTAACAAGTGTGTGTGTGTGTGTGTGTGTGTGTGTGTGTGTGTGTGTGTGTGTGTGTGAATCATTTCAAAGACCACGCCTAACATCAATGTACAACGACGACATCTTTCATTACTAGCTCCCTGAACTAAGGTTTCGTCTCAAGAAACTAAAAAATTAAAACATTGAAAGTTAAAAGTTAAAAATATGAAAATAGAAAATATTAAAATATAAAACAAATTAAATTAAAGAAACTTGAATATCAGTTCTGTTCAATTATTCAAACCCTAAATGCAAGGCTTGAGCCCTAAATTATATAAACTGAGCTACTTTACGCACAAGTGAGATATCAAAGAAAAACAACAAACTGTTAAATATATCAGTTTAGTTCTAAGTTCTTTAGTGTGTGGAGTCTAAAGCATTAGTACTTACCCCACTCCCGGTGAGTAATCTGAACCAATGTTGGGTATTAACAGGGCATGATAGAATGGTGACGTCGGCCCACCAACCAGCAGTGAAGAAAGTAAGCTAACAACAAATCCTTCAAATGGGTCTGTAGTACTGTAGGTAAAGGAAACGCTCACTAAATATTGATATAACGTCAACTTTACTATGCGGGCAGGAAGGACACAACTCTTTGTTTCTATAGGGTTAGGGTTAGGGTTAGGGTTAGGGTTAGGGTTAGGGTTAGGGTTAGGGTTAGGGTGTAGACCAGTAACCAGTAGTGAAGAAAGCAAGCTAACAGTAAATCCTTCAAATGGGTCTGTAGTGCTGTACGTAAAGAAAACGCTCACTAAATATTGACATAACGTCAACTTCACTATTCAGGCAGGAAGTGAACCGAAGTGACGCGTGCAACGTAGTCATAAATAAATTTGAACATTTGAAACTTTTAATTAATCGTATGGATTATACAATTGAATTAGTTGTACTGTCTGATATCGCCTACCTGCCCAGCAAATAATTCAAACTGGTGATTGTTTGTTTCTGGGGGTCAGATGCCATAGGATCAGGAGGACAGGTCACATGATCATGCCGCTGGGGAGTAGAAATATATCGATCAGCAATTAGATTTTAAGTACTCGGCTGTCAATGCAATGTTACTTCGACAACAACCATCCAAGGTAACGCCAAATTACAGGAATGTGGCTTCATTAAGTGCAGTTTTTTTGCTCATTATACCTATTACTGGTTCTCTCTGTAAACAACATTCAAATACAAAGGACATCGCTACTTACTGGCTGGGTCCATCTTGGTTCACTGGGAATGTCGGTACCAGGAATGGTTCTACTGAACTGTTCCAAGGCTAACTCTTCAATTCTCTCCAAATGCTTCTCCAGCGGTAAGTCTCCATATGTGTAAAACCTACGATAAAATATGTGTACACCTGGGTTTGTTAAATAAACAAAGGCAGGAGCCTACGTCTTGACGTTCTACAACATAATGCAGAAAACATGTGCACGTTTATATGAGAATAAGTACTGCCAACTTTCGTTCAATCCTGAGTGTTATGTGAAAATGATAGGACAGTCAGTTGGCTCCGAGAAAGCACGAAATAGGAAGATGAGAAGTGAAGAGAAGGAAAGATTAAATCACCAGTCCCTGAGTTGTTGCATGAATTATTAGCTGGAACACTGTCTGAGTTGCATTCTCAGTCGGATTACCTCAATCACAAATTAAAGACATTATAAACATAATACACATCTTTGTTCTGTACCAACATATCATCTAAGTAGGCCCAATTACAAGTTATATTTTAGAAGAACTGGAATGTGGATCTGTGGATTTCACAACAAGGAAGTAACTTCTCAGACCTCCAAAAGAACTGCACTAAATATATAAATTGACTTGGCAACTATCTCTCGAACAAATTATCACTTACTGCCACCAATCAACGTCACTTTAGTCTTCCCGATTTTAAAAGAATCATTGAAAATATCTTTAAAATTTTGCAAATGTTCTCTCTATTAGCCTGTAATATTTTGATGTGTACTACATGTAGTAATGTTGGATACGCAATAAAATATAATGCAATACAATACAATAACAAAACAATGTATTATACATATAACACGCATACCTTGAATTACTCGGATGATAGTGTGAAGCATGAAACTCCCTCAGCTTTTCCCACTGCAATAGAGAACGAAACAAAGTTTGCATTATAGGTTAAGTCATGGTATATCAAGGGTTAATATTATATTGATTATAATGCATTAAAGCAGCTGCTGGGAGTTTGTAGAAGTCTAAGAAGTGGACCTTTTGAATGTGAAGAATACAGTTTTCACTAACAATAAAGTGAAATAACCCCTCATAGTAATACACAACTGTATCGTTCGCTCTCTCCTGGTCACTCCTTAACACAACTTACTACTTGAAATATTTAACCTTTACACTCTCTACAATTTTTTGATTTTGAGAATATTGTAATCATTTATATCTAGATATTTAAACTGGAAAATGCAGCTTCTGTTCAATCAAAGAACTACATTAAAGATCTTATCAGTTGCACAAAATGTTAAACATATTATTTTTAGAGGTTATTGCACTAGTTCTTGGGGACAAGTTAGTATTATTTATCATTATAGAGGATTTCAGGCCATGTGGTCAGCACTTGGATTTGGACTTAAAATGAGGCTTTTATCAAAAACAACTATACTACAATCACAATAACATAAGGGGGCCTTAAATTTTGTTGTATTATTTTGTTCTTTGTTCTTTCTGACAAGAAGCAAAACAATTCAAATTAAAGCAACTTGCAAACCATTAATTTATATACAGTTTGCACAACAATCAAATTTCTACTACACAATCTGGGGATTGAGTAAAAACCAGCAATAGTGAATTTGACACTGTACGTTTTGTGGCTATCTATCATCTCATATCCAAAACATGATCGTCGAATTTATAGTTGTTAATTATTTGCAAATTAAGGTCTTCTCACCGTGAGATCAGGAATGCACAGAGGGTCACCTCCGCTATTGTTGCCATAGGTGTGACTGGGTAAGAGCTTCATCTGAGCATGCCTCAGGTACAATGATTCGGCAGTTGACTGGCAGGTAAAAACAGAGACATTCATAAACTATATGCTACAGCTACAGACGATACATTTCCTTAGCAGTTTAGAAAAAGATAGGTGCAATGCTAATGGTTACACAGATTATCTACAGTTTACTAATTAGTAATAGAAGACTCATAAGGTCTGATCCTATCAAGGTTTCGTACATGTACTGCTGTTTCTCTAGCGACTTCGTTTTGAGCTTCCCTAAAACGTACCTTCTGGGTTCTCCTCAAGATTTCAAGCTGTCCAACAGGGTTAATTTCTCTATCGGATCTAACCTTTTAAGATTCCTTACAGTTATGCTCAAGCTCCTACAGTGCTCTTCTAAGGTTCTTTTCTAAGGTGCTAAGATGTGTTTCTAAGATACTCTCTTAAGCTCTTCTAAGGTGCTCTTCTAAGATGCTCTTCTAAGGTTCTTTTCTAAAATGCCCTTCTAAGGTCCTCTTCTAAGGTCCTCTTCTAAGGCTCTCTTCTAAGTTGCTCTTCCAAGGTTCAGCCAGGGTACTCTTCTTACATACAGTTTTGAGGCGGCCTTCTCAGGTGCTCCTCTAAAGGTTCTTCTAAGGTTCTTTTCTAAGGCGTCCTTCTATAAGGGGCTCTTAAGGTGCCCTTCTAAGATACTCTTCCAAGGTTATTTTCTAAAGTACCCTTTCAAGGTTCTCTTCTAAAGTGCTCTTGTATGGTGCTCGTCTAAGGTGCTCTTCTAAGGTGCTCTTCCAAGGTTCTCTTCAAGGGCGCTCTTCTAACGTGCTCCTTTAAGGCGACCTTCTAAAGTGCTCTTCTGCACTTCTATGGTTCTTTTCTAAGGCACCCTTCTAAGGTTCTCTTCTAAGATGACCTTCTACGGTGTTTTTCTGAGATACCCTTATAAGTTCTTCTAAGGTGCTCTACTAAGGGCTCTTCCAAGGTCCTCTTCTAAAATGATCTTCTAAGGTGCTCTTAAGGTGCCCTTCTAAGGTGCTCTTAAGTTGCCCTTCTAAGGTGCTCTTAAGGTTCCCTTCTAAGGTACTCTTACAAGGTGCCCTTCTAAGGTGCCCTTCTAAGGCGCTCTTAAGTTGCCCTTCTGAGGTACTCTTCTAAGGTGCTCTTTTAAGGTGCCCTTCTAAGGTTCTCTTTTGAGGTGCCCTTCTAAGGTGACCTTCTACGGTTCGTTTCCAAGGTAGCATTCTAAGATGCTCTAATAACGTTGTTTTCTAAGTTGCCCCTCTAAGGTACTCTTAAGTTGCCCTTCTAAGGTGCTCTTAAGTTGCCCTTCTAAGGTGCTCTTAAGGTTCCCTTCTAAGGTGCTCTTAAGATGCCCTTCTAAGGTACTCTTACAAGGTGCCCTTCTAAGGTGCCCTTCTAAGGCGCTCTTAAGTTGCCCTTCTAAGGTGCTCTTAAGGTGCCCTTCTAAAGTGCTCTTAAGTTGCCCTTCTAAGGTGCTCTTCTAAGGTCTCCGTCTATGGTGTTTAGTTCCCTTTATTTCACTGCAAAATATAATTGTGTTTCTTACCAGAGCACCTTTCATCTCATTGAAAACAACTCCTTTAAATGTGAATGGCGATTTAGGGTCAGTAAGAGTCGCTGGTTCAAGACGCCATCCTTCCTGCCTATTCAAGCCAAAAAGATTATTGTGATCAATCAGGAGTCAGCCGAAAGAAACAAGATTCATCATGCTTCTACTGCAACTTTTCCAACTCACTGTGGACATAGAACATGTCTTGCATAAAATACAAACCTGAAGATGTACATGTCGTACGAAAACTTTTGTTTTTAAATCCTTTACCAAAGTGCTACCTTGACATTTAGATACAACATTTTATGGAGAATATGTCTATCTTAAATTACAGTTACATTTTATACTTAATCACGGGAGACAAGAGATGTGTGCAAAACCTACAAAAAAATGTGTGTTACAAATGATACTTTAAAAATCTGCAGAAATATTCATAAAACATCATACAAGAAATATTGGAGATGACATGTAAACAAGTATACTTCTGAGTAAAGCCCAGATGATAGCACGGTACTATACGTACAAAATTGAACTGTCCTAAATACAGTTTTACATGAACACTATACAACACTACAAATAATTCCATTATTCCACACGCATATCTTGTCACCTGCAGAAAGGTGTACCTACCAAAAGTCTAGCTCCCTAAGCCTGGGAAAGAACACAGCATCCAGGTAGACTGAGAGTAGGTTATCGAAGTCCTTTTCATTCTGAGTTGAAAATGGGTACATCGTAAAATCGCTGGCTGTAAACGAAAATAAAAAACAGGTAAACTAGTAAACTAGTTATTTTAATGCTATAACGACTGCTCAGGAAATCTAATAATTTTCTCATTTTCTTCTTCAACTAGACACCAAATTAAAATATAAACAGTGTTGGACTGTGGCGATGGAATATCGTAGTTAAACTAGAGGAGATGAGATTTTAATGGGGGCGAGGGTTCAAGCCAGGGAATAGGACAGAAATCGTTGCAGCTTGCAAGCTTCCTCCGAGCATCATCATCATTTTACCTGTAAATGCATTCATGAAGGTTGCCAGGGATCTGTTAAGCATATTGAAGAAGGGATCTCGACAAGGAAACCTGTAGGATCCACACAAGACTGTGTGTTCCAGAATGTGGGGTACGCCTGTGTTGTCCATAGGTGTGGTGCGGAATCCAACACTGCATCATAGATAAGTAACATAATTAGCTTAAAATAATAAACTAAGCTTTCAGCTGCTAGTTTATTCTTTACTCTAATTTCATTCTTGCAAATGATAAATCTTTCCTCCTAGGAATAGTGAATGATCCCTGAATGGATGAATCTCCACACAAGTATATCAAACACATCACATGTAGTTAAGAAAGAAAAACAACATTTACATTGTGTATTTTCTCTGTGTATACAATTTAATCCAAACAAGTATTGCATCTAAAACGGAGCAGTGACAGAGTGAGGGGGTAAAGTGGGCACCGTTGGCTTCCACTGATACCAGCTTTCACAGCTGACGGAACTACCGACGTTAAATAAAAGTAACTTTACCTTTTTTTAATTCCAATTCAGGGAGAGAACTCAAACCAAAACTATTAATTAACAGTTCCCTGGCTATCATTATCTGATCCCTACACGATCTTAGTACTACATTCTGATTGGACAAGAGCAGTGCAGCTCATTAAAAATATCAGACGTTCATGGTACGTTATGCAGGAACTAGATGCTAATCTACAAGGAATATACAAAAAAATATATTTCTCACATCATTTCCATTGACTTCCACAAGATTACTAAATAAATACACGTACATCTATGACACTGCACCAACCTGAACACATTATTGGAGTCTTGTCGGGCAATGTGAAGATGTTCAGCACCAGTGTTGCCATGCGTCAGATGAACAGAGACAAGCTGTAACTCAGGAACAGGTACAACCTAAAACAGGATAATGTAATAAATTACAAAGTACTGCTACAGATACAAGAAGTATAAGGTACCAAACATCAAAGCAAAGTCGGTCACAGCATCGTGGCTAATGTCTTTGACATGTAGACATGTAAGTGACACCACCAAGAATGTTCTGTAATGGCAGTAACAGCATTATGACAGAAATGTTAGCATGCCACACCTGTCAAAATGTACCACATAAAAATCTGAACCATATCCCAAAGAAATGGAGCATATCTGAATACATGTATACATAAGATCTGAAAAAGAAAACATCTAAAAAAACGTACCAAATCTTAAAAGCGTAGCACAGAGTGTATGACATGTGAAAACATGTACCATATCATGTTATATGTAAAATGAAAAATCACAACAATTTTAAGTCAAATTTTTTGCTCTGACGAAGGGCTAACGCTCGAAACGTCAGCTGAGATCTTTCACCCTCACGGCGAAAAACATAACATA
>JANVCJ010084765.1:0-10893 GCA_026413505.1 Epizoanthus ramosus | reverse complement strand
CCCCCTGCGTACGCGCCTCAGCAGTAATATAGCAGTTCTAGTGTCTCTTCTTGTGATCGTTCTCAAAGCAGCACCTTTGTTTTCAGGTGTTGGTTGTTGTATTTTAGGTGTTAGCTATTGATTGATTAGCCAATCAAAGAGCCGCTTTAACGAGCTGCCACTCATACCTAACCCCAAACTTAACCCTAACTAATATATATGTATTATATTTTGCATACATTACTAAATAAGTGGAAATAAATATTTGCATTATTGCCCCAAATCCCCGCGTAAATATATATGCAGTACATTTTTCGGTTTTCTTTTTGGTTTGGTTTTGGTTTGGTTTTGTATACCAGATATCGATCAATTCTCGACTTGGACACAGCAAGGAGCGCAAATGGTATCGGGTAATGCCCGCAAATGGTGTCGGGTAATTATTGCACAAGTCGAGGACGACGTACGGAATTTTCAGGTTGGAAGCAGCTCTGGATTGGAAGGTGAGTAAATTTGCATTATTTGCAAACTTCATTTGCCAGAAAACCAACGATCGAGAGAGTAGATCAAAAACTTGATTTGTCGGACACAAATCAGCATCCCGCTGGCGATCAACAGACCAGATCAAAACCGACCTCTCCGATCCTTCGTAGACGTTCGTGGCACTCGTCACGCTGGTGAGAACTGAATAAGATTAAAAGTGTGACACGCGCCATGAACGTCTAGTCTGCGAAAGAGGTTACTGGATTGTAAGACAGAATCTATACCTACAATCGAATTTCGCAAGACGTAAATAGTTTCAAAAACAAAGTTAGTACTACCGGACAACTGAATTTCATTCTCATAATTTTGCGTTAATATTTACAGAACTGAGCTGAGAGACCACACGGCCAATGTAGAGTAATAGAGTTCGTTGATGTAGCATCTATTTTACGGTTAAGAAAATCGATTGTAACTTGACTTTCAGTTACTTATTCAACGAAGTTGCAAAGTTATAAATATATCACATGCAAATTCTTAGATGCCAAGATAACAAATAAAGAAATGATTATTTTATGTTGCTCGTTGGATTTTATAATATCTCAATTCTCATGTGGTACAGTGCAGCGTAAGATGTGTTGGTGTGTTGCATGGATATTGGTCAAGATATTGTTATCGGTTCAATCAAGTTACCGAGGAACACAACCTCATAGTGAACCCTGGATTCTATGCATCTCTTTCGACAGGAAGAGACACATGTACTCATTAGGTACCTAGCCTATTTTGTTAAAGCTAACTAACCTGTATTCGTGGTGCTATCAATTTCTTCTCTGAGTAGTATGGCTCTCCATAACGGTCCCACGTGGTGGTCAAAGCCATGACGTGTTTCTGTATTCAGAACGCTAAGCCAGTCGTTGGCACTTGTGTTCGGGCGCTCCTGAAAATCGACACTATTAGGGTCTTCCATCTCCACGAAGTACTCTTCCCGACTCTGAGGGTCTGAAGAGAATTCACTTGAAATTCTCATTCGTAGTAACGGGTATCGCTTTGAAAGCAATTTTAGCGCTTGGAGAACCAAGTCTGCTCTTAAAGGGACCCTTGACTTCAAGTTTAAAGCACTTGCAACCAAGCATCCAAAATGACCCATGTTCAAGACATGCTTCTCTACAGCAAAGCCAAGACACCGTCTAAGTTTTCCTTTCTCGTCGTACACAGCCTTGTATTTCTCAGTGTTCTTCGTAGAATTGTCCGCAAACCAAAACACAGCGCAAATTACTATAAATATCCCGCAAACAGCTCCAGAGAACAGGGGCCACTGATAACTGTTCACACACGAGAGCAGCGATGATGCATACATGATATAGTATTGTTACAAAACAGATTTTGTTTCTTTCTGTTTCTTGGGGAACTCGCTTGACAGCAACCACAAATCAATTTGACTTGAAGAAGATTTATTGTAACTAGCGATAATTCTGTGAGTCACTGCTGTACCACAGAGGAGGGTCAAGAGGTGTCCAGTATCTCCAAGAACTACTATTTATATTGAACCATTCGCTCACCCACAATCCCCCGCGCGGTTTCGTAGCATACGTGTCGACTGAACCTCTGACTAAGATTTTCATAAAGTTCCCCGACTCGGAACAAGTTCAAATTTTGGTAGAGGAAACCTTATTACTTTGTTTATCCAATTCCGAATTAAGATTTTACTTTGACATTTGGTTGATCGAAAATTCGTGCCATGAAGTTTTCCTTTGTTAAAGTTTTCCCTTGGTGAGCGAGGGTTCAAGGTACAGATTAATTTTGTTGTCCGTTACCATGGGAAGGTTATAAATTTTCGCTAGAACTACTTCTTCTGATTAGAGCTAATAGGTTTCTTGACTTGCTTAATGAATTTTCTAATTACAAACAGAGCCGTGCGGCAACTTTCTTTCAGTGTTCAGTGTTCTGGAGTTGTTCTCCCTCAGTTTTAGTTCTTCTTAATCTTGAGATTACAAGTATTGTTTCGAGATAACTTTTTGGTAATGTTGTAGACATTTTATAGAACAAGTAACTAAACTTATTTTATGTTGACAGTTTCTGCTATTTTTTTTTATTTGCGATTCTCTTTCATCTGGTCGTCTGTAATAGTTAATTGCCCCATGTTTGATTAATATCGAGTTTCTTTCAGGTGGTTTCTCAAAAGCAAAGTTGTTTCACCGTACGTCTAAACACAATTCAATTCAGTTCAATTCAATTCAATTATACACAATAGCTTAGAAGAGTTAATTATGCTGATTCATGGTTTTTCTAACTCGTCTTTTGGTTCAAAGTAGTTTTGGTTTCGTATGAAAATGTTTCGCTACAGTATCTAGTTTAGTTGTATAACGTGGAATGTTGCAATGGTGATCGAAAGTTAATCAGTTTTGAACATGTCTGGTGAGACGAGGTTCGTGATTGAGTATAACGAGGTAGAGTTTAGTTCGTTTGACATTACTGTGAATCAATATCAGTATATGCAAATGTTTTTGGCTTAGGCCCATTTCAAACGGTCGAATTTTCAATTGAAACAAAAGATTTTCCGCTTGACTGGTGCGGAACTTTTGATGTATTTCAAATCGACGCGACAGAAATTCGACCGTTTGAAACGGGCCTCATCAAACAAACATAAGGCCTGAGGCCGCGAAGCGGAACGATAGATGTCTTTTCGAGAATCCATAGATATAAAGTAGCCTTTATGCCATGGGAATTAAGGATTTTAATAGATTACCGTCCACCGCCCGCGTCAGCTCATATCACCCGCATGAAAATTTTCATTATTTCGGAAAATTTCATTATTTGCCTGTAAACAAACCTAATTTGCTCAAAACGATCGAGCAAGTTTCTTTGTTGTTGAAAATACGTGAAAATACTCACCATTTGTTCCTTTTTTACCCACTGATCATTTTTCAACTGATTGAACTCTAAATTAACTGTAGTAGCTGTCGTGACCGTGAAAATGTTCAAATGTTCAATCGAGTCATAGTTATACTGAAGATCCGTTCTTTAGCCAACAGCCAGTTCATTTGTGACTCTAATTTTTCTCGACGTTTGCTGTTGCACCTTCACCTTGTGTACTGGATCGGAAATCGGAACTGTATGCTTTACAGGCAACTTGATGGGTTAATTTGTAAGGCCATCGTTACGTCGTTCGGTTGAATTTAGCCCCTACGAAGGTTTTAACAATAAAGAATGGCACTACCACATTCGTCATTGTTGTGCATAAAGTCAATATGGGCCTCAGGCCACTGTTTCACATGCCAAGGCGTATATTTCAGTAGGTTTGAGAAAATAATTGCAGTGACTTTCATGATCATATATTGGAGCCCTGAGTACATTGAGAATATACTGAGTTCAAAATATCTAAGTTACAAATAAGGAGCATGGAAATGCAGTAAGTACATAAAAATGCAATAAAATGTTATAAAAACAGGATTAGATATTTACTGAATGTATGTCATAGTTTTGATTGAAAAGCTAAAATGGATTTAGATTCTTGAATTTCCCTACTGCTACTAAAAATCCTTTTGCCCCGTGGCCAATATGACTAGCCCAAAGAAGAAAGCTACATGCATGTGATTCCCGGTAACCCGACGGACGCTAGATTTTAACGGTAAGCCCTGAACTTTTTCCCCAAATTTATTGAACCTCGCTTCGAATTTCTTTCCTCTTCCCCTCGTTCAAACCTCCCCCTCCCCCTTCAACACCCAACAATTTAAGACAAGCCAGAGAAAGTGGGCTGAAAAGCTTGGCTACAATTATTTATTTATTCCAGTTTGCTCCATCCTCTACACGTTCTCCTGTGCGGCCTGGCCTGTATAGCAAGTGCAAACGGAATTAAGGAGGGAGGGGAGGGAGGGGGCACATAGTCCACCACTTTTTCATCGCTCCCCTCCTTCCTTTTGCACTTTCAATTTCTGCGCAGCCCAGTCAGGTCTTATGCTAGCTAGATAAGTACATGCAGAACATTACAGAGACCCAACTACCGTATAAATAATCAGTCTCGATCTCTTTATTTATTCATATCAGATCAAAATTCTCTATTTGAATCATCAGGAGCCATAGGCTTGTTGTCTGTGATTGGTTACACCTCTGGAGCTTCTGAAGGCACGCATTGCCTGATGGGAATCTTAGTACCGATAATCGGTATGGTGATGGTGGTAGTGACGCGACATTCCAGACCGTCCTGACAACCACACTTGTGCGTGTTCTGAATAAAAACAGCCATGATAATATTAATTTGAATTTAGCTAAATCGCGTTTCTAGACCTCTCACATCCTGTGCATCATTTTATAAGAATTTCAAGCATTTCCTACAGAGATTTTCCCCTGTGACTTTAAGGATTGTGTATGCTAGGACCCTTGTGCCCGGTAAATAATGCAATGGCTACCGGACTAGAGAGGTTTTTATCGAGCTTCTGGGAAGATGAATTTATCTGCTATCGGGAAATGGAAGCTCCAAATGACACATCCCAGAAGACTGGGAACGTAACTGAGTTCATTTTATTCTCACGCGCAACGTGAAATTTCGCAGCAACTTTTGAATGCATGCCATCAAATGAGAAACTTACTTCATTAAAATAGCGCCATTAGCAATAACACAACAAGTAATTTTTAGCTACAATGCAGGAATTAAAATCTATGTTCATGGGGACATATATCAGATTGTACATATTTGAAACTGGATGTAATTCGAAATTTGTTCTGCAGTATCAAATGCCAATCCTTATTTTCTTATCTTTCGTGACATAGCACGTGATATCGTAATACTTACTATGTTTTGAGGTAGCACGCGATATCTCAATACTTCATGTAAGGTAGCACGTGATATTGTAATACTATGAGGCAGCAAGCGATATTGTAATGCTTACTATGATGTAGCACGTAATATCGTAATTCTTACTGTGAAATAGCACGTGATATTCTAGTATGTGATATCGTAATACTTCCTGTGAGGTAGCACGTGATATCGTAATTTTTACTGTGCATGAGGTAGCACGTGATAGTGTAATACTTGCTCTGAGGTAGCACGTGATATCGTAATGCTTCCTGCGAGGTAGCACGTGATATTCTAGTATGTGATATAGTACTTCCTGAGATGTAGCACGTGATATTGTAATACTGTGAAGTAGTACGTGATGTTGTAATACTTACTGTGAGGTAGCACGTGATACTGTAATATTTAATGTTAGATCAGTAGCACGTGATATTGTAATACTTACTGTTAGGTAGCACGTGAACATCTTAGGAAGTTTCTTAGCGCAGACCTTCCCGAACAGGCAGCATCTGTTCTCGCCGCAGTCCTCCTCAGTTGAACAGCGCTGGAAAGAGTTTTGTGAAGTTAGAAGGGAAATAAAGACGGTGAAGAAGATATTTAGATAATTCCAAACATCCGTTTTCCTAATTACAACTACTTCAAATTAAATTAAAAGTTATCTTAGCTGAAACAGGACCATGCTTCGCACATCAGTTTTCTACCAATTAACGAATCACCTATCTTTTGTGGGATCTTTGTCTTGTCGCAAGACTTCACTTTGAATTCTCGAGGGAAAAAGTGAGGAAGGGGGTGGGCTAAGAAATGAAGATTGGCAAATTAATATTGATCATGTGTGGGATATTCATACGTCCCATACAAACACTATGCATCTGGGCCTGGTCTCATTGTATTGTATTGTATTGTATTGTATTGCATTGCATTGCATTGCATTGCATTGCATTGCATTGTATTGTATTGTATCGTATCGTATCGTATTGTATTGTATTGCATTGCATTGCGGTTTGTCAGGATTACTAGAAAATGAGTGGGATTCTCGTGACAAATCTTGACACACAAATAGTACTCCCAGTACATTTCCTCATTTCCAATGCAGATTTGTCAGTCGTACTTTCGGATATTGACACAAACCAAAATGAGTACTTTTGATATACTCTTTCTCTGAATTGATAATTTATCCACCTAACGAATTCCACGTCTTTTTTGTAGTTGAAATGTAGACAAATGATGTCAGCGCACACTGCCCTATTGTGTCTTTACCTGTTTCCATTCATGGCAGCTTTATGCAGTGGTGTGTGCCCGTGATCATCTCGTTCATTCAAACCGTACATTAGTCGACCCAGGGCCTCCACGTGCGATGTAAAACCGCTGATCGCAGCAAGATGCAACGGGTTCTGGTGGCTCTCATCTTGAAACGATACTGTTTTGGATTTGTCGTGCTTCGATAGCAGTGCTTCTAATATCTGCAGAGATAAAGAGGATGTCTTCATTATTGTTGAGTGCAAATTTTTGTCCTGAAATATTAGCGTCAAGACAGTCATTGATACCTAAAATGGCCCCAAGAATCTCATAAAGATAAAGGCAACAACACGTAAGTGCCAGAACAGTGTTTTGTATTTCATTTGTCTTTCAAGATTCTCCCAAATGTATATTGACCAAACATTCACCGTACATACCACCTAGTATCGCGATTCAGTTAATGTTTTGCTCGACGAAAGAGCGACTCCAGCACAATACGGAATTTATTTTCTTCCAACCAGCCGCCAATATAAAGTGGTATTGCCATCTCAAAATCGCAATTAGTTTATAATTTGGAGGACAATATATGCACTGAACCAGAGACAGTGAAGTACGCCGTTGTTAATTAGAGAGTGTGGGTGACTTGCGCCCAAATATAAACAGTGAAGAATATAGGGTTAGAACATGATATAAAATCCCGAATTTTACCTTAACTCCCCTTCTAAGTTCTATCTCCGAAGAAAATATTCTAAGAAACATCTTAATTGCGCTTCGTTAGCGCCGCGAATGCAGCGAGGTGAATGTACTTGCTGCTCGCCGACACAGAGGAGAATAATTGCATTATCATATACCAAGCCCATCAATTGCTGTACATACCAATTTTGTTTTCGTTAAAAACTAGTACGTACTCCGATCAGGATAAACACTCCCCAGCACAACTGTTTTCACGCATTACCAGGGGGCGCGCATGATGTTTTAGTAATTTTGACTTAGTTGAAGTTTATGTTTGTATGTTTCTACGGTGCACTATTTATACCAAGGAATAAAAACATGTCCCGAGAAAACACCCAAACCAAATTGTACTGACTTCTTGGTATTGAGAGGAACTGTTCGGGAATTCTCGAAGCCATTTGTCAATTAGTGCGCACTCGTGCGAGCTCGGAATAGCGAGTAATTATTCACGGAAGAGGAGGTTAATAGACCACCATATTCACCGAGCCGCGAATGCGGCGAGGTGAATATCCTTCGGCTTTCACCGACACTGAGGTAAATAATTAAGTTTGCATATACCCAACCAGTGAATCAGTGACAAACAGGCTCTAAAAATATCAATTTTAATCGCAAAAAAATATTTTTCGTCCAAAGCCAAGCTGCCACGCGCGCATTGCAAAGCGCACGAGACTAGTTGCTAAAAAGGTGTTCACAAACCAAACAATTGTTGAAAACTTACCTCGAAATACATTCAAACCAAATTTTGTCGACTTTTTTTGTGTTCTCGGGAACTGCCGCATCATTTATTTCTGAAATTTCAGCTTGTTGTTGTTGTTGTCATCATCATCATCATCATCATCTTTATTATTATTATTATTATTATTATTATTATTATTATTATTATTATTAAATGACACAATTTCCTCAAATTAGATTTATTTATTCACTGCTCTATTTACTGATTCATTGATTGGACACTATCCAACAACAAATCCTGTTATTAGAAACCTGTAATTGGATACTTGAATGAACCAATCACAACCCAAATTAATCTTCAGTATTGGCCAATCACCGGCCGCGTAACGACTATGAATGACAACAATTTAGTGCCTAGAAACGGTACAGTAACAATTGTTTCCATAAGTGTTGAAACATACTGTTGAAACTGTTGTTGAAGTTGGTAACAGTTTCAGTCTGTTATCGGCGAAACTGAGAATTAATAATGCCCCATTCGGGTCTTGTCAAAAACATTCTAATTCCAATTAAATTTGTACATCTTTCACAGGAGTTTCGAACAAGTGAGGGAAGGCGCGATATTATTAGATTATTACTAGATATTTGTTAGGAAATATCGCCTCCCAAATACTAAAACATAGTTGGACTGAAAAAGGGGGAAGAGGGGGGACCAACTCCCGGGCTCCCCCCCCCCTAGATCCGCTACCGAGTAAAACTCTTTAATTCTGTTTTTTAACTGCCACGAGTATAAATAAAGATTATGTTTATAGACTATTAGAAGATAACACGCTCATTTTATGTTCGTCTTATTAACAAAAGCATTATGAAATAGCTTCTTGTGTCTATCAGTATACCGTGATACTGATACTCTAACACGCCGAATGCTGAGTGGTCATTTGAGTTGCAAGAGAAACATTTGCAGCCGTTTATTTTAAAATTATATTGTTTTTAAAAATTACAATGTTTAAAATAAATTGTTTTTCTTTCCGAATATCGTTCAAATAGTACGCGTGTTGTGATTGGTAGATCAAGTTAATCATCCAGATTGTTCAGGAAATTCCGAGTACTGATACTCATGTTCCATAGCTGGGGATTTTTCATTTCTAATTTCCAGTTAAAATTTCATCCTGTGATACCTTTAAAAATATTATAAATAACGATATAAAAAAACATTGTTGGCTGGTTGGTCTGTGGAATTCTGTTTACCCTTGGGAAGAATGTTTCATTAATAGTTCCCTCGGGTAAGCAGAAACAACTCAGAACACCAGCCAACAATTGCCGCGCCGTTGCGTCGCTCTTTTCCCTCGCGCGGGAATTTATTTGTTTGACAACACGCACACAACATGAAACAACACCGACCTGCTCACGTTGCACACTTAGGTTTCCAGTTCGTGTTGTGTGTCGTTTTGATTGAAAATGTTCCAGGTTTATGAGCAACGGATAAAAAGCCGGAGGAAGAACGTCTGTACTTAACTTTTATAATCTAAAATTGATTTTCATGCGTGTGAGAGAAGCCGAATTGCCGAGCTTATAGGTCTATGACTATAATATCGACGGACAAGAGAATTGAACTCGACAGGAAGCAACAACTGAACAAGTGAACAAGAAGCAAGGTAGAGATGCACTCGTAAGGAAACGTACATAGCAAAGTGAGTAAAAGGGGAAAGCTAACAGATACTAAAACTCAAAAGAAGAACTGAACAAACTACTTCAGCATTTTTACTGTGACATTACAACGAACAGAGGAGAAGGTTTTGAGCCACGAAGATTGAAAACAACACACCGAAGTTGGGAAGAAGTCGGTTTCTCAAGAGTTGCTGATTCCGGATGAACTGTGCAGTCCCTCAACCCAGCTCTTGCTGCAAGACAGGGAAAGCTGGGAAGCACCACCGAACCTCCAATGAAATGCTGAAGTGATGGGCAAAATGTACAAAACTGGTGTTCTTGGAAAACACTCATAATTGTGGTAAGACCTGGCATTGACAAATATTCACTTTCGTATTAAACATCAGCCAGCAGTTTATAACTGGAGCCAACTGGATTCCTCGGACGAAAGGAACATTAGTACCAACTATAAATCGTCTAAAGTTCAGAGACCTGTATAGACAATAGTATTGAACTGTTGGCGGAAGCAAAAGGATGTGGAATGATCTGGTGAAAGTAAAGTTAGCTAAAGTTCGAGTAACGTTTTGACGAATGAAACTCGTCACTCGGAAGATATTTGGTACTGGTCGGGGCATCCCGCCTTGGCAAGATGTCCGTTGATCCTGGTTGAAGAATACGTCATTGAACATGGTCCAGAACTCAAGGTAAGATCTCAAAGAAAAAAAATAATTTTAAAAGACGCTGCCAGAGGGTGATGAAATGCATTGGTTGTCGGTATTCCCGAGGCTGAAGGGCATAGTCTAACTTTTTGCAAACAAAAATGTTGATTCCCCAGACTCCTCCACCCTCCGCCCACCCCCTCTTAAAAATGAATGATCCTTTATATATTTAATACCGACATTCCTGACAGCTTTTGATTCGGCTTGAACACGCGTACGACTGACATACAAAAAAGGCAACAACGCGAACCGTAAATCACACAACATTACCAAATGTAAACCTTTATTTGTACAGCTCTAAAACTATAATATAACGTTTCGTATCTTATTTATATTTATATAGGTGCAACGAAACACTCGTACTTTACACATCATGCGTACCAATGCCTCATTTATATAAACACCTATATACACAGTTAATACGTTGTGCCCAATAATATAATTATTGATAAACGGCGAATATAAAACCGATTTTTTGCTATACGTCAACAACCACTGAACAAAAATAATCTTTAAAGGAATCCTGAAGTGAAAAACACTTTGCGGGCAAAATGAAAGAATATGTTATACTCAATTACCTTCTGAAGTTTGTGGGGTCCAAAATCATCACATAAATGAGAACAAAGCAAAAACGTTTGC
>JANVCJ010084743.1:0-10894 GCA_026413505.1 Epizoanthus ramosus | reverse complement strand
ATTGTAACACGCCGAAAAATACAATTAGAAACAAGTTTAATGGTAGAAGAAATAGGTCAACGAGTAATAATAATAATAATAATAATAATAATAATAATAATAATAATAATAATAATAATAATGATATACTGATACTGATACTGGTTAATTAAAACCATTCTCGTTTTCTGCGTGTGGACATATATTTCCCGTTATTAAAATTGATTAAAGCCATCCAGTTGGATTCGCGCTTCAAGGTGATGCATGATTTGAAATTTATAATTAAGAATTATCATGTCAATGGTTTGGGTTACGACTACATTACCAGGTAATAAATTTGTTTTCAATTGCAAATAATTGGTCTATCAACTTGAAAAATATTAAGGCAGTATTTTATTTGGTTGAAAAAATGAGGAAAAATATTTTTCAGCTTTTTTTGTTATTATATAGGAATATATTATCATTTGTGTCAATGAAGTACCATTTCTGTTTGTTCCGTTTTCTTTTCGTTCACGAATCTGAGTCAGAAGCCATATCTACTGTTTACATCGATTTCAGCGGCAATATTTTTAGTTATTACAAGTGATAATAAAACGTTTAATATCTTATCGCTCAGACCATGTAAATTAAGAAATGGTATTGAGATATTGATGTAAACAATTGCGAATTTGTGATTGTTTCAGCCGATTTGCGAATCACCAGCTTTTTGGGTGGAGAATAATTTTGACTGAAACCACTTTCGAGGCAGCTGGAGTTAGTCAAGTGAACAGATATCACACTCACCTTTATGGGATCAATGGTTGGAAGTTCAAAATATCCATACTTCTTGAAAAAGCACTCTTCATCGGACGAGGGACAAACCTCATGCTTGGCAAAAGCTGTGAAAAAGCAAACGAACACAAAAATGGTGATACGAACAACGCTATTATAGCCTCTGTTGTGTTCTAAACTCGGATCCATGTTAGATAAAAATGAAAGCATTTGTATACTCTATCCAGTTTGTTGAGTCCTGAACGCAGCTGAAGCTACAAAACTGCCATCACCTGCTTTACAGAATAACAAAGCAGCTCGTCGCTAAATGGCACTTGTCAATCAGATATGGAAATCCTTGGCTTCACTACTCGATTTTAAAAGGTGACGTTTCCTCCTCTTTCAAAACTTGTTAATAAATAAATGATCTTGCATTGTCTGGAAACTCCGGCAGTTGTCATCTCTCTATTGGGTGGATTTTATGGCATGAAAGAAAATGACAAGTGCATCGACAGAAATAAAATTTAAAGGAAATTCACTATAACGCAATTCAACCACTATGGCAATTAGCTGTGTGATTCACCTGCAGATGGATGTGTTTCGAAGTTCGTAATAATCAAATTAATTTACTATTTTTTCCTGCATTTATGACATGAAAAGGGGACAAATCCACAAAACTCAAGGGACTCAAAATATACGTAATACGAACTGTACTCTCTTTGAAAAAAGTAACGTAAACGTGCTCATTGATCTGCTTCTCCGTCAAAATAACATACACGCATTTTTTTAAAAGAACAACGCTTAACGAGGCTCAGATCGCCCAAAATTTAAGAACAATTTAAGAACAATATAAGAACAATCTGAGGCAGAGCAGACTTGGAACCACAGCAAATAACAAAACGTTCTTGACTTTGCTCTTTTACAACAACAACAACATTTGTATATTACAATACTTATATAAATGCTGAAATCTCTTTTAAACAGTTCGTAACAAGAGTCGGAGCCACAGTAACTCTGTTTCAAGATGAAATTCTGATATTATATCTCGCGCTTATTCAGTTGTTTTTATTTGACATTTGAATCTTGTTGCCACGGCGTAAACCGTAGGTGCATACTTGTGTTCATTTCATTTTATTCAAACTACAGCAATCTTACTAATTATAGAAAGAAGAACAATTTGAGGCTGAAATGCCCAAAATATTAAGAACAATGAGCCGCAGCCAAAATATCTGTGTGTGAACCCAATTAGCCCACGACGGGGAAACAGAACGCAGGAGGCTGATATACAAAGAATAACAAAGGATCGACACAATCTCTTGAGCACCTATCAGCACGGCTCTTTAACAACACTTCAAGAATGATATATATAACTTGTTTCCATAAAGATCCCATTTTATTCAGGCACAGCTAGAATCTCCTTTCTCCATGGAAAGAAAACTAGCGTTTGTGGACCGACTATACAAACAAAACAAAAGTTGCCAAAAAGCAATCGACTGACGACTGAATAGCTTTTTTGGTAATTGTATTTTACTTCATTTATCAACATGATATAGCTGCTAAGCCTATTCAAATATTATCTTTGCATTTGAATCGGTAACAAGTGGGAAAAAAAACGGCGGAAGAAATTGGTAGACAGTTTATTACGAATTTAGTAGACGAAGACCACAATGTCTGGTTGGCAGAGAATATATAAGCATACAAGGGGATATAGTTCTCCTGGCGGCCGGGCCAAGGACAGCTTCAGTTTTTGTATTGTGCTCAGTATAATCACGTGACGTCTTGACGCAGCATTTCACGGTGTAGGGACTGGAAACAACTTGCCTATTCAAATATTCTCCTTATCTAATGTAAGGCGCTTAGAACCTTTATGTATAGGCGCCATATAAGCTTTATATTATTATATATTATTATTATTATTACGGAGATGCATGCTGGGTAGAAAATATTTGAAATCAGCATGCATGAGAAAGTGAACTACAGAAACTTGTACATATTAATATACTTATTATTATTATTATTAAATAGTAATCTGGCCTTCAATATTTTGTATTTGGGGGATCACAGAGCTCCAACCGTTTCAAGTCGCTCAACTAGAAACTGGCAACTTTTAAATATTCCGTTATATAGGAGCGCCAATGGGCCAAAGAAATTTTTATTACCGAGCAGTCACCTCTTGGAATTCCCTCCCCGACGATATCAGATTAAATATCTCTACCAATGTTTTTAAGAAAAAACTTCGCAGTTACCTTTTCAATTCTTCTTAGATTTTAGTAGATTCTAGATCGTTTTAAGAATATTTCGCAATTATATTATATTTTAATACTACTTAGAGTTTTTGTAGATTTTAGTAGGTATTAGGGTTTAGATTTTAGATTGTATATAATTTGTATTTTATTCTGTAATCGGTCTCTGAAAAGTCCCACAGGGGAGAGATTAATAAAGTCCGTCCGTGGAGAGGGTCGTTAATCCCTTGGTTTAGTCTCTTCAGACGTTCTATCGGGGACATAAAAGAACTTACACATTTATTGACAAGAGTAGGGTGGTGATCCCGGTGTTGTGGCCTGTATCTCCACTGTAGCTGACAGCCATCGGCGCCGTTTATATAATTGTAAAGCGCATCGAGACGTTACGGCGTAGGATGATCTACATAAGCACTGACATTTATTTATTTTATCATTGTTGAAACCCTTGTCATGTGCTCTGTTTATGGCAAAAAAGAATGAAAAAATAACTAAACACTTCCAAAATGTGAACAAATCAGAACACCTTAAGAATATTAGAGTATGAAAGCCTACACTGGAATCAAAACCTGCATGCAACCTGAGCCCAAAAATATTACAGTTTTTTAAAAGAGTGTATTGTTTCACGACGTATTTCGTCTCTATCTGTGGTTATTCCATAAAATTCGAAAATAAGCCCTCTCCGAAAATGATTAACCCCCTCCCTCTTTGTTAGACGGGTAGATCCGTTTGATAGCTAATATGCCCACTCCTAAACTAACCCACGGCCATAGGTTTAATATACTAGAGGATTTGTCTTAGAATATGAGCAAACGAAATATATTCCTGATTTAATTTGTACCGATTTCGTGAATTTCATTGAAGACTGCACATCCAGAACGTTTTCTCTATCGTTACTGTGCGGGGGCCACAATTGTTTAGAGAACGAGTGTTTGTGTAGCGCGATAAAACTTGCTTTAATTGTTGATTAAGTTTTGTAAAACAATATTCCTTCCCTTAATAAGTCTACTCTGAAAATACGGCCCCAAAAAATTGCTCTGGCAACATAAGCCTATAGACTTACTATTGTTGTTTTACTGCTTATTGCTGTTTTAAAATAATAAAGATTTCTCTTTCTTTTTCGAAGTTTTAGTGTTCTTCAGATAGCATGTTAGCCATAATAAAAATTCAGTCAGGTTGCTCGCTGTAATATCATATCACCAAATGTTTAATATATATGCTAAAGTCAGTTCTGCGTGGATTTTGCCTTTTAAAAAGGAAATTAGAATCTTCTTAATATAACCTTAATAACTCAAGGAAGTGTTCTTGAATGGCATCTCATGATTCTAGCAATTTGAAGGAAAGAACGAATTTGGAAAGAAATTATTTAAATGGATTTGAATAACTTACAGGTTTTATATATTCTTCCTTCAAAAACAAATACTTATTTTTTCATTTCAACTTGGTCAGCAGAGAATTTTGAATAACAAAATATGATGGCACTTCGAGACACTTGGCAAAGCAAACATAGATTTAATAATTACTCAATTTATACGGGAGAAAGAGACACGAAAGAAAAAAAAATCGTTTTTTAGAAGTGCTTTGCGGTAAGTGTTCTAATTTCCAGCCAATAAATACTGCATGTAGGCCATTGGTTAAAGCGTACTTCGGTTTAAGAATTAATCAATGTAAAGATATCTATTCTGGCTGCTTCCTTCTCGAGAATTTAGGCCTTGAAAACAGATGTTATTCAAACAGCTAAATAAACTATCTTTCCTTTCAGAAGTGTACTCATTCCTAACGCTTGTCTTGAAAACAAAATAGAATTGTCGATTATCTCAGTATTAAGAGATTTATGTAGGAAACTATATTAGGTAAATTTGCGATCAATCTCAAAGTCACCATAAATACAGACAAGAGTGAACTTACTCTGTGAATTCTAATTCTTACTGATTTAAACAGTTTTGTGCGCAGTATTATGGTGATTTGGAAAAGCTACCAATGGTTTGGAGTGGTGGCAGCATTAACTGTCGTTCTTGTGGCGTGGTGCTGCAACAGTACTTTACTTCTACCTATGATGGGCACAACATTTGATAACGCGCAAACCGACTGCTCCGATACAGCCGTGACAAAAAAATATACAGGTAGGGAAACAAAGAAATGCCACACGACAACATGTGAAGACAAGTCAAACACGGAGTTGGGTGACAGAGATTGCAAAAAAACGGAAATCCCTGGGACTGTGAAGGAAAGAAAAATCACAGCAACTTCTGAAACAGGAAAAAAACAGTACGAAAAAGAATCAGGCATGGAAACCACGCCGAAACTACACAGAATTGATCCAGTCGAGGTAAGGATTTTAATTAATAGAAATGCATGTTTAATAAGTTAATACAGATTCTTATATGACTATATTATTTGCTTGGAAGCTTTTCAGCACACACGTGCTGAACGATATGAGTAGATCCTGCAATGTTTTGCACAAGTATTTTAAATCGGCCATTACTGCATGCGCAGTTTTTTTTTCTAGTTCTTTCTACAAAGTTGTCTTTCTGCCTGAAAAAGACCATTCTCAAAGATTAAGTGTCATTATATGTTTGCGGTCTATTTCACCGACTTGCAGGCGTAAACGTCCTTTTAGGGAAAACCTCCCTCGTTGACTTATTGAGGGAAAATAGACTCGCCGTGAAATGGGAATAATCCATCTGCTGATAAGCTATTAGTGCTCAACGTACACACACAAAAAAATTTTAGCTGTATGCTACACTCGGTTCCAATTGTACGGGACAACTATACAAAATTGTTTGAGACAGAGAAATATAACACTCGGCTTTTGAAAGCTACTGAAACCGTCAGTTTGCTTGTCTCATTAGTTTTACCGTCATTTTAGCGCTCATTAGTGGAAACATACTGAAATATATTAGACTCGGACATACTGAAACATCACTCCTTTAAAGTAACCGCCTTTATAATTCAAGACGCCAACGAGCATAAATCACAAAAATGGATCTGTTAGTCAGGCTGTGGAAGGACAATTTCAACCTCCTTGGAACAAATAACACTGATTATAGAGAGTGAGAGAAGTTAGGCCATCGCTGCTCTTTAGGTTTTAGCCACATATGGTCATTGTTCTTTGATATCATTTTGCTATTCTTGAGGGAAAACAAACAAAGTTACAGTATGAAAATCTTTATTTTGTGACGAATAAGGTCATCTCCATAAAATGAGTTCTTTCCCATCATTTATCTTTAAAGTTCAATTTACAAAAACATGGCCGATTCGTATATTTTTCGAAAATTCAAATTAACAAATCATTATAAAGATGTTCTTATGTTTTATTAAGTTTTCCCCGACAAACTTACCGACGCGGCTTTGAGAGGCAGAAAACAATTTGAAACGAAACATGTTGTGGGGATGTCCTATTCGAATGTTTGACTAGTTTATCAGGCTGATAAAGTTTAAAGAAAAAATAGGAACACAATATTAATGACAACATCAGGAAACTGCAATCAGAAGACAAGGAATGAAGCTCAGAAATGATAAAGTAACTCAACCATATTTGGAAATACAAAATATTTGTCAATGCCCGCTGGGGATTTATCTCTGAGGGGGTGAATAACTCTTTTACAGCAAATCAATATGACACACATAATATTTCTGAGCCAAAGCAAATAACCCATGCTTTGTTATTATTAAGGAAGACGAAGCAATTCAGTACTCATACCAACTAGAAACCGGAATAACAGGTTTTTTATAACTGATTTTAACAGTAATTTATAAAAGTAAAAATATACTACTAAAGCAATTGCTGACAGTGAGCAATGAGAAAGACTGACATATTTTTCCGAGCACTAGAAATATCTATCGGTATATATGAGTTTCATCAATAACTCCTTCTCAACTGCACGACAAACTGTTGAGTCCTGTTCCAACAACATATCTTGGGTTTCATCCGCTTGTAAGTTATTTTGAGGCAGTCTCGAAAGGAACTTCCGATTAAGCCCTCTCCATAACACAACTTGAACACCTCAAAGAAAAGCCCCAAAACTTTAGATGAAAAACCTGTTCCAAAAATAAGATTACCTGAATTTGTATAAACAGGTGGTTTAAAGCATCAGTTTGCTTAAAGTTGTATAGACTGAGGAGGGTACTCCTTAAATTTTTGGATGAGAGCGTGCCGCTGAGACTTTGAAACCACTATGCTATACAAGGCCATGTTAGTTGGATTATGTAACCTAATTCCAGAGTAGAAGCCAAAAATATCAATCTTACCCCAGACCAACTTTTTTCTATTCTAGCCTCGGTCTTGATTACTTTATAGCTTTTTATCAAACAATTGTTCAGATTTCTCGGAAAATAATACCAGACCAACTCCAGACTAAACACTTAACCATACCCTTCACAGCGGTACATACCCGCATAGCCAATATAGGGAAGTACCCCCCCCCCTCCCCTCCGGCTCCCAATCGACAAGCTCGAGATCTAGTTTGTTCTAGTACTCTGTACAGGTAGTGTTTTGAAAGTGAGTGTTTCCTTACCCATACAGAAAGTCCACTACTGTGTTTGTGAATGTTACGACCGAGAGAAACTAGTTAGCAAGACAATAATGCCTCACACTTAGTCTATAATCTGCAGATCGGCTACGTTCGTCAAGTGGAGCTAAACTGTGGTATACGCACGCTCAAAACGTTAAGTGTTAACCCGCCTATATTTGGTAAGTTTTCAGCTTTCTCAGGGCCGTAGCTATCATGTGGCAAACAAGGCAATTGTATTGATTTTAATCAGTCAATGCTACTTTTTTTTCTTGAAAGCGACCTGCAGCACTCTCAAGTATATCGATTAGCAGTGCTATTTTAATAGTCATATATTTTCCTCGGTTTAAGATTAAATGTACCTACTGCTACTGCTACTGGAGTTAAAATCTACCCAACTTTAGTTTTATACTTGCTCCCTTTACTATTTCATTATCGTCTATTACTACATCCTGAGACGTTTTGTTATTGATTATTATTGCTATATATCAGCACTCTTTTATATATCTCTTTTTCTATTACAGGTTTCGTGGACTTTTGACCTTCTGGAATTCCATGACCTTCCATGACTTTTTCCATGACTTTTTAGAATTCTCCATGACCTAACTGTTGACAATTTTCTCTCAACACTATCAAAACTATTCTCAGCTTGAGCTTTTCCTGGCACAGTATAATTGCGCGTAACCCAGTTCCAGAATTTTTTTTAAAAATAATACCAATAATTATTGGGTCTAAAATGAAAGCTTACAATTTGGTATTTACTATTTTTAAATAGTCATGAATAATGTACAAAACGTGGATTAAACATTCAGCTCCATTTTTCCATGACTTTCATGACTGAAATCAAATTCCATGATTTTCCAGGTTTTCCATGACCAGTACGAACCCTGAATTATAATTATTGTTATACGATAGGTACACAAAACCGTACAATAATAGCAATAGACAACGATGAATATCACGCGGTATTGTACACTTTGAGACCCAGTTTAACCAGTTTTGACAAGGTTTGTTTTCGAATTTTTTCGAGTCGAACGAGCAGTAGATATGGCTGAAAATATTCACTGCCTTTTCCTTTGGAAATAGCAGACGGAGAATGACCTAACATTGAATTATTTCCGGAGCTGTTCGACAGTGAGTTTTCAGATTTTGATGCAATTTGAGATCTCGCACAAATTGATAATTTTATCAATTTTATCAATTTTACTGCCGACTCGTAAAAATATCCAGCCATATTGGCTGCTAAACCGCCTAATAAGATATATTTATCTGCATTATCATCATAGTTTATTTTTGTCGCCCCTCCTAGCGTTACGACTGAAATGTTGCGTTATAAATTAGCAGTACAGAAACCTTTGTTGGCAAAAATGAAAGAACATCTTACACTGTGTCACCCTGTCAAGACGTTTGGGGTCCTAAACCATCGCATACACGAGAAGGGAGCGAATAGTTTAGAATTGGCTTGAAACACGCAACAGTATTCAACTTTGATGAGGATGGTAGAGTCCTTTTTTGGAGTTTCTATAACAACTATAATCTAACACTCGTTTCAGAAATCGAGAACTTCCTATCTGATCAAGAATGCGATGATCTCATATTTATGGCTCAAACCCAGGGCCTCGAGCGAAGCCAGACGCTAGTCGAAAAGGATACAAATTATAGGAACCTGTCCCAGGTTGAAGATCCTCACGAACTCTTTCAAAGGCCCGACTCCAACGAGAATGGCGAACTGGACTTGTTCGAGGTGGGTGTTCATATCTTCAATTCTGCGGTTACCGTTATATATATAGCAGTAATCAAAGATTAATAAATGCTGTTTGACCAAATTGCATCAGAAATTTTAGTTATATAGTTTTTAATTAACTTAAGTCTATAAGGATGCACGGTTTACTACTTCTCCGAAATAGGCCATTCGTGTGATATTGTCAAGCTCGGCTGGTTACAAATACAGGAACGCAGAGAACAACACCCATTACACAATGTATTTAAAGCAATGCAATTCACCAACTGGCCGAACCATATCCAACTCGACTTGCATAAGCCAAGAAGGACATTTTGCAGCTAACGCTTTTTTAAAACAGCTTGCCTTCGATCCGAAGTAAGAAAGACCACATGTTTTAACAAGTTCAGAAATAACATTTTTAAATAACTAAGTGAAAAGGCATCTAAAAGGTTAGGTAGTTTTCCATAGTGTTTTCTTTTCTCATAGTGTGAATATACGTATAGATATCATATTTTTAATCACATATTGTAAAATTCTTATTGTAATTTCTCTTAGATACTACTTTCAAGTGGAAATACTATGTCTTTATCATTTCTTATTCTTATTATTATTCTTATTATTATTATCATTATTATTATTCGTGTGAAAGCCAACGAACGCAATGACTCAGTAGAATCTCAAAAATAAGATAACCAAAATTGGTGAATTGGTTCAATGGCCAACGAGTACAATGGCTCAGTTGAATGTGACCGAAATCAGTTAGGGCAGTGGTTCGGCTGAAGTGTTTGGAAAGTGTGGCGTACTATGCGTCAATCGACAGGAGCAACCTTGTCTTGCTTGAAGTCGCTCGGAAAATGAGCTTTCTGCGCACTCCAGAAGCATAACACAAGTTTCTGACAAAAAAGGCTTGCGCGAAGCCTTCAAAGAACGTAATAATAATGATATTTTGCATTTAACAGAGTAATTCATAACCAAAAATTACTTACGAAAGCCCTAGTAGACAAAAACAACAACCGAGCCCGAGGAAGAATAAAGCTGCGTACACATGGCGTCACCAGGCGCTGATGTAATGGATGACACGTGACAATATTTCACAATGACTGGTTCATTATAATTTCAAAATGCCTCCAAGAAAGTACAAGTTGCTTGAATCATTGATGAACTCAAATTTCGTTTTATTCTGCTTGGTCGACTGCAGTCGAGGTAGCCCACATACCATGACACCAAACTAGGAAGTAGTGGTGTGTCAGTGTATGCATCTGTGTGTGTGCGTACCATCCAGGAGGGGAAGGGGGAGGGGACATTTTAGAGACATTTTTTTTCAGCAAACAGATCGAATTATAACCATGATAGCCAGCAGGGTATTATTTGGAAGGGAGGGGGGGCTTGTAACCCGGATTGTGCGCTGTACCGTACTCTTTTGTTTATTGAATGTGTACTGTCATATAATTTTGGTTTTCTCCACCTTGTATAACCTTGTATAATCTAAACTAGAAAAGGAATATTTACATTTCTGGAGATCAGAAATTGATAAGAAAGAGAAATTAATTTTTTATCGCGAAATTATTAACAACTTTAAACCTCAGAAATACCTTTGTACTCCTCATTTTAATACTGAACATAAAAGGAATTTGGCTAAACTTAGAGTAAGCAATCATAAGCTTATGATTGAAATAGGCCGATATATTAAC
>JANVCJ010084731.1:0-19070 GCA_026413505.1 Epizoanthus ramosus | reverse complement strand
GAAATACTTGTATTCGGCCGTAATTTCACTGAAGCGACTTTGCATTGTATTCCAGCAAAACTGTGAAGAAAATCGAATGTTCTGTTGTTGTGAAAAGGACCGTAGATACATGAATCTGGTAATAAAAGAAAGTCGAGTAGTAGTTGGATAAAGCTCGATGTGTTGATTTTAGCTGTGAAACTAGCACATATTAAAAGGAAGACAAAGCATTAAACATAGGTAGACTAAATCTATACAATACGATTCTAACACTTTGATAGAATTCTAAAAGCCAATTATTCTCGTATATAAGAAACCAAACTAATTCAGAGTTGATATCCTCATTTAGTTCACACTCACAGATAAATCAATACTTACTTTGTGGAGTCGCAAAGATTCCTAGAAACAGTAAAACGCTCAATCGATCCATCTTTAGCAACACCTGTGAAAAGGTAAAAGCGAAGGCAGTTAGCCGATGGATGTTGTGATAAAATATCTATTGATATGTATGCTAAAATAACACTTATCTTTACTTTTGTTACAGCGGTATGACCTTCCGCAGTGAAACACAATATCAATTATTTGTCCCTTTGTCCACGCACAAATAATATTCATTTATCTGCCCTGTGGTATGATAAAATTAATTTGTATTGGTACGCCTGAACGCGTATAGAGACCACAGACAATTATGTTTTGATAACTTTTGTGTACAATAGCAAAATAAAAGAAAAAATCTTGGTTTTTTAGTTCTTTTTGTGACTTTTCTTGATAACATCTATAATTGCAATGATTCGATGTTACCTGACTACGCAGGGCAAGATATGTTAATTGCGTTTGCGAATGAGGAGTATTTGTTCTCAATTATTATCACGCGGTGAAGAAGAGTTGTGTGTATTCGTTCAAGACGTGAACACGATTTGAATGTAAAGGCCCATGAATACTGGTGTGACCGAGAGATAGGCTTTCTCTTTACTTTTTGAGTCGCATAGCTCTGGCGAAACCAGGCGGGAACTAACTATACCGTTAGGCAGATGGGGGGAGAAAAATATCAACAATGAGGGGGCAGATAACAGTCTAATTTAACCCTTTCCAAGATGTTTAGTGCTGGATCATGACTATTCAAATTTTCCGACATGCAGAGGCAAAAACAATAACCAGGGTGATTACTAGTTTCAACTACTCAACAATAATTTTATTGTAAATACTGAACAATTGTAAGAAACGTCTCCAACAAATTGTATTTTATATTAGCAGTTGTCAGTGATCACATGAAACATACTATTTAAGGTAACCAATTTTTAGAATGTTCCCGAATAATTAGTTGTTTGAAATAATCAATTTCCAACAAATTTACAGAATTGGAAATTTGACTTAAAATCCACATTGCACTTCGTATCATGAAACCTGGCGGCAGTCTGACTCGAGTAGTCCTATACCATCTTTCAAACTGCTGATATCGCACATTGTAAACTCTCTTTTAGATTTGTTTCACTACTGTGTAATTGACAATAATAAGAAAGATGGCGACCAGTACATTTACACATAATTCTTGGCGCACGAAAACCCTAAAAACACTCATAAAAATGCACTGAAAAGTCCTAAAATCTTCAAAACTAGCATTCACAATGTTTTTAGTAAGGGACGAATTTCGCAAAACTATATGGCTTTCTAGCCTATTCGTTGTGATAGGTTCGCAAGGTATTGTGGTTAAATGTACAGCCGCCATCTTTTTAGCACGGTCAATTTTAGATATGAAGAAAAGTTATTAACATGAACAATTAAACTTCTTTACAATTGGTGAACAGCATACTCGACATAAAGCGGTCAGCGGTTGATACACCTTATATGCGTACTCCCGCCAAACATGGCGGACGGTCGCATAGACGATCACTCGCTTTGCTCGATCTGTACAGTTGAGACCACGAGCAAAATATTTTCTCGTATAGACCTCACAGTGGGTTTTAATATATGGGAAACTGGATTATTCTCAGCTCTGTAGGTGTAACTATTCTAAATCCGCACGTTGTGATTGGCTAAAAGCTAGGCCTGTATTTTATAGACTTACGGAACAGTATCTTGATCTATTGTTTTGCAAACGTTTTATAAGCAAAAATTGTTTAAGATCTAAAATAACCTCGTTTGGTCGGTTTGGGCAGGATAATATTTTGGCCTCCGTCTTTTGCGCAAGACCTCGGGCAAAATATTCTCCCGTACAGACCTTCCACTTGTATATTATTAAGAGGATTGCTGCCGACGAAGGAGGCAGCATACATAGTCTAGACGCCATCGATAGGAAGGCTGGCCGGATTTCAGGATGATCTTCGAACTCGTTCTCAGGCACGAAACCTCGTACTTCGTGCATGACAACATTTTGTATCCCGCATCCATGCTGGGACGTACGACCATACTGAATTCAACCATGAAGTATAGACTGCATTTGAATTCTTCAAATTCTCCCACTGCTCTACCAAAGATTAAGAAATCAATATTGATCAATAGTTATTAATCCACTGAAGAAATGAGTTAATTTTTGGGCCGACAAGAGGGAGCCGAACAGCAAAATGGCTTTCGAACAGAAGACTTTTTAAAAAGTGTCTTGTTGGATTTCACGGGAACACGCATGAAAGAACAGTCACTCGATCGGGACGGTGAGTTTAAGGAAATTTAAATACATACTTCTACTTTTACGAAGTTGAATTGAAGATTCTCACTGCTTTACTTGGTTGAGAGTTTGCTTTTTACACGACCAAGCTTGCTGCTTCGTTAGCTATGGATAAGTCATAAGGCGATCCTTGCTACCAGACCTTCGGCGACTTCCATGCTCTGTTTACAAAATTGAACGATGGTTCACAGCTCGGCAGCTTGGGCCTGAGAACGAGTTATATGCCAACAGTTTTGCGAGCGAATACACCATTTTTCTAATGCAAAATTTCACTAGATCCAGTCCTTTGTGGGGGCAAAATGCGATGTTTTTGTTGAATTAATGAGACAAAATGTGACTGGGTAATGACTTTTTGCCCCCACGAAGGACTGGATCTAGCTAAATTTTGCATTAGAAAAATGGTGTATTACAGACATCATTGCTGCTGTCCACTGGAAACAGTTCAAATTGGAGATTGCCATACCATTTAATCAGTTGGAAATGAAGAAAATGGCCGACATGCATTGTACATATATTATATTCTTACCCATGCGCTTCGATCGAGTGACCTCCATTATTAACCCGATGAAATGCAGAGGAGTGTTGCGAATATGTGTGTTGTGGATGGGCATATGGATGCAAATGTGGTGATGGTAGGTGCCGCAGGGGTTGATGGGACATCACTGGTGGTGTAGGACTCTCACTCGTTAAGTCTATCACTTGTGGAGCTGAACAGCTTGGTTTTATGTCTCTCTATAAAGAAATAATTAACAGCACTTTAATATTATTATGGACTAGCGTCAATCTTTACCATATGACAGGTAAAATTAATTAGCTCAGTCGGCAAGAGATCTGACTGTTTACAAGGAGGTTTTGGGTTCAATCCCTGGCTTTGCAGAGCCTGGCTATATAAAGCTGGGTACATAGGGTTCCCACTCTTAATAATAACTGAAATTCAAGGACTTTTATCAAGGGCATTGAAGGACCATTCCCAGCAAAATCAAAGACCTTCTGTGGCATCTTAAACTTGAAGGTTTTTCAACCTGATTGCAGATTGGTCAAAACTTACAGCCAGTCAAAAATCCTGTAAGAAACAAATTTGCTTTGGGGTATTGGTTGAGCTCATGTTTTTTTCTGAACTTGCTGGCTTTCACATTATTTTGTCGATTTTAAATCAAAGGTTTTAACACAGTTTAATAATTGCTGATGGTGCGTCAGGCAATTCAAGGATTTTCAAGGGCCTCCAACGATTTTCAAGGACTTTCCAGGCCTGAATTATTTTTTTTCCAATTCAAAGACTTTCCAGGATTTTCAAGGACTGCGGGGACCCTGTGTATGGCAAAACCTATTTCACCACACCATCCAGGAAAAGGGAATAAAGATGAACACTGATCTAGTTTCTTGATGTTCTATCAGAGGACTAACACATGTCAACAACAGTAGGTTAATGCCACTGTTAATTGGTAGTCTGTCACTTCCTCCGCCTGGAGAGAGATCAGTACTTCAAGTATGAATAGCATATCAACAATAACCAGCAATGCCTTCAGTTTGTCCGATCCCCTCTGTTTCATGTAACATTTTTAATTAATTAATATCAGACAAGACTTAAGCTATTTTCTCAAAAAGATATATATATATATAGATATAGATATTACAGCAATATAATACCTTTAAAACGCATTGAGACTTGTTATATGCATTTCACAAGAACGTAATTTATTATTATTATTAATCAGGTACTGCAAGGCACTGCAGGCGGCATCTGTATGTATGACATTAAAGTTGATCTGTATTTGAATTGTGCAAGCAAGCGATTTGTCATTATGAGGATACATTGTATGTCTCCACAATTTGCCCTCCAAAGATACACATGCTAACTTTAATATTGACTTTATTTATATAGTGCACATATAATGTGCTCATCCGTGGCACTTTACAATTTACAATGCTTTTAAGCATTAAATATACTGGTCATTATGATTAAGTATATACAGTCGCAGTGTTGCTACAAAATGATTTTTGCTCTGATCCACTTACACTGTTTCTAACTTTTGGAATACATGTTAAAATTGTTGGTCAGAACTATTATTCCAACTGAGGAATGCGAAATTCAAATTACTTACTTTACTCAGTGCACTGCAGTGTGACGTGTGGTGTTCCAGACCTGATGAATATGGTCCTGCATGTTGAAAACTTGGCCCAGACGTGCTTGCCATTGTTAATAAAGCTGTGAAAGGAATTGTAGGATAATAAGTATCACACAACAAAGAACACAAACAGTTCACTGTCGATCATGGATTTTCAAAGAGTGAATAATTAAGAACTATGCAGTGGATAAATTGCTATCCAGCACACTTGTAAACACTATTCATTGATCACAAGTATTGTCTAGAATTATAGTATATTATTTCTATCCTTTGGACAGATCGATCTAACACACATCAGATAAAGACAGACCACTTTTGGACAACTGTGATCTGATCCATAACATAGGTTTCAATTATCTTAAAATTTTAAGTTCAGTTCTTACAAACATTTTTAAGAAACTTACACTCACCAAACACTTCTTCCCTTTAACAGGTCCAATAAGTTTTATCAACTTATTGATATTTTTTTGATTTTTAACAACAAAACTGTCTCTAGCAGGTCAAAGGTTACCATTTCACGGGATGATACAAATACATATTGCCTCATTTGGAGCATCAGTCAATTTACAAGCAGCCACTTATTGCATAAGTTTCAAACACATAAGGAGTATGGTACTCTGCAGTGACATTTTGCCATGTCAACTACTCTCAGAATTCTCAAGTTTAATTAATTTATTGAGGCTTTTAAGATCACACAAATTAGAATATATGTATTGTTAGTCGCACAGTCTAATAATATTTAGAGCACATCTAGTACATCTATATTCATAAAAATCTAAATAAAAACATTCTGTGATTGGTAAGAAGTAGTATTTTTACAATAAAACAGATGTGGTAGTATTAACAATTAATAATTATATAAATGCAGCTTGCATCATATCTGTGTTGCCAAGATAGAAACTCTCTGAGAATCATCGGACACTTAGAAAGAAGAGAAAGACTTGGAATGATCTCATGTTTGTCTTATACATTTGTCTCTCATGTACAAGTACAACTCTCAACTTCACTTTGTCCTCTAATATACTTCTCAAAAATTGTTGTACTCTACAACTCTACATATTTAGATATGCAATATATAGAGGGGATATATAATATACATATAGACATTTTGGGGTGTTTGTGCATTTTGTATATAGCTCCTTTTAACTTTATTCTTAACTCATGTTTTACTTACATATAATTGTAGTTGTAGGTTTTATATATTTTTAGGTGTCCCCATTTAGTGGTTTGTATGGCTATTTCAGTTGACACATTAATAAAGGCTTTATTATTATTATTATCCACACATGTTTCGATTATCACAGTTTATAGATAATATTAATATGTAGATACTTCTAAATGTTGGCAATCGCATACAGGTATGGGATTAAAGATATATATATTCACGTTATATAAACACAGCTGTTTGAAAACAGTTAACTTTTTTTAAAGATGCAATATATAAAAGTGTAATTTATAGTCCTCACCACCTGGCAGGCACTTCATTTTAATGTTGAAATATTTTTATCCAAATTACTTGAGGAGATACCAAGCTCAATACTGGCTCTGTATGCTCCCTTTTAATTAGTAAATTCAACATTTTTAAAGTAAAATAGAAATTATTATGCTCTCTCAACTGTGCATGCACACATGCAAAGACTCAGGAACTGAACCTGGAATCCCTGAGAGCTCCAAGTACCAATGCACTTGGAGACACTGTCACTACATCCACTTCACGTATCACATACCCAAACAACAGAGCAATCTTGTTTTAGCAATGTTAGATGCAGCTGCTTTAATTTAAGTCATCCTAAATTCTGCATCTGGGACCACAGCGCCATATTTTGCATATGCTGCTTGCAAGAACACTGCATCGATTCTATACTTGGAACATGGAGTGGGGTGTGTTACATGAAACTAGACCATTCACAGAACTAATGTATCACTTATGGAAATAGTTCATGTTAAATACACCGCCTGTGGATCTTAGATACATCCCATATGTTAAAAGTAAAGTCGTGCACAAGGTTGTGGTTGAAGGGTTCAAAGAAACCCAATGGGATAAATTAAAGTTAAAAGAATATTTGCTGTGAAATATATATATACTTGTTTGCAAAAATTCTGCAACTAGATATATATATATGATATATATACATGTATCTTTTGTTCTCACCTATTGTTTTGATTCTAAACAATAGGTGAGAACAAAAGATGTATATACATGTATATCCTATATATATTTCTAGTAGCAGAATTTTTGCACACGGGTGTATATATATATATATATATAATGAACCCCTCTCAACTTGTATTTCTAATATCTTCTCAGTGCCAACAAAAGTTGGTCAGTTGATTACATGGCCTAAGTGTGCCAACCGAATCAAACTGACCTGGCACTGGACAAGTTTCCTATGAGTGACAATATCACCGAGTAAGAAGCACTGATGGGGTTGCCACAGATCATTAATTTCAAAATATCCCAATTTTGATACATTTTTAAATTCTACCCGAAACAAAAGAAGTCAATACGAAGCTCTGTCCCCAGAGCCTCATAGTGGTGTCAATTGTTTCAGACTGAATTTTAATATATAAAGTTGGGTCTTCCCAGTGGAAGTGCACTGATTGGCTTACCGAGTACGCCAGTTAGTGAAGTACATCATCATTTAGTTTGGGCAATACATGTATATATACCTCCCACAAGTAAAGTAAATCATTATGTAGAATTTAAGTGCGGCATTCACAAGACTCTTATTTTCAGTAAAGACTGAATCAGAAAACCTTGGGTCATTGCCTTCAGGATGATTATAGCAACAACAACAATTATAACAAATCCAGTTTTACTTATTATGAAAACACGTTGCTCTAATAGTTCATATAATCTTGCAGAAAAAGTCTTGTCACTAATGTGAAGAATGCCAAAGAAAATTTGTATCCTGCCAGGCACAGTGTCTCCATAAAAGCTGTTGCAGAACTGTTTAAAAATAGCAAACACAACCAACCAGCAAACATAACGAACAATTTTTGGAAAAAGCAAATACTTAAAGAGTAACACAAACTGCAGTTTTTAACTAAAAATTATTTTTTATAATTATCAGTTGACAAAAATAAACCATACTATTCATTCTTAAAACTACCAAGCTGAAAAATGTCAAAATCTAGCTTGAGGCTTGAAAAGTCACTTGTAAAAATGTTATTAGTTTATATCACAGATTTGTATAATTTTAAATCATTCAAAACCTTAAAAAACCACAGGCCAACCTTGGTTGTTACCAGAGAACACAAGACAATATTCATGCAGAAAGTAATTTTTCAACTTGGGTTACGAGTGATAGATTATCAAAACTGCACTTTCACCAAACTCTAAAGATAAAGTTGAATTTAGTGATAAATGTTATTATGCTTGTAAATATTTCGTGATAACCTAGAAGAATTAGTAGTTTCCTTCTCAGTTCTGAAAAAGCAAATAAAATTAAGCAGTCAATCTAGAAATGTCAAAAAAAAATTCAGCTTTCACCAAAGGGAGCATGTGTCACTTTGGGAATAGTGTCAAATTTCTTCTTATGAGAAGTGAAAATTCATCTGCCACAAAATTATCAGATTGACAGTGGAACAGAAACAGTGCAGATGCCATGTGTTTCTCTTAGAATATTCATGACAAGTATAAGACAAGACATGAAGCTTTTAGTTGCTAGATAGATATTCCCCAAACGAAACTTCTTGAAAAGTTTTTCTTTCAAACTCAAAGGAATCAACCACAAATAAACATTCTATTTACAATGAGCCTGCGATCTGCCTTAATTTACATGGGATAACATTTTTCGCTTTCGTGTGGGTTTACAGCAGTTGGCTCTTGAAATATGTCCCTGAGAACTGCTATGATCCCACAACGAAATATGATAGTGTTTTGTGGTTGGTTCTTGCCTCCAGCAACGCACAGAATGGGACATCAAGTCGTCAAAACTCGCTTTGCGCTTTACACTTCAGCTCAGTTGAATTTGGGAGGTTTCTGTGGTCTTCTGTGTTTGTCAGCAATTATGTCGCAAAACTTTTACCCCAATTCATTTTACTGCCATCAAAAGCATTGGTCCAAAAAAACTAGTAACGACTGCACAGAATACTCAGCTGAGAGCGTGAATGCCAAAAGTTAATGTACCTTCCAATTCTTTGATTTTGCCGCCCATCGCTTGCACCAAAATGTTTGGCTAGACTACATTTCCTCATTTCCTATATCTAAAGTCTAAACGTCACGAAATGTACTTATATTCCATCATATCATAGTTCTTCACAACAGAATTAATGTTCAGTGGAAACGCTACGTTTGTTCCAAAGAAAATTCCAAGCGAGTCTTTGAAATCATTTCTAATATATAAGCGTAATTTATGTATGAGATGGAAGAGTCTTCGGTTAAAAACTTGCGTTTGAATTGGGTTGCAGACTTAAAGTTGAAGCATTTCAGTTAGAATCAAATAATTGTGCAGTTGTGAACAGCACCAAAATCACCTTAGCAAAATTATTACAGTTGTTCGTAAAGATGTCATAGCAAAGAAGCAAAAGTAAGAATAACATATAGTCGGAGTCCCCGAGGAATAATTTGCATATGGTTTTCCTCAGAACGAGATCCTCGTCTGCGGACAAATAATCTTTCTTCCTTTGTGGGTTTTGGGAATTCAACATTCTTTACGTGTCTCTTCCCAACGACAGCTTTGGGACAAAACTAGGCAAATGTTTGAAAGTGCCTCATGCTTGGCCAAACACAGAAAGAGGAGAACGAGCAACTTGTAGTACTCATTGACCGGTATAAAATACTTTCTCTCTATTAGTTCACAGAATTATCTGAGTTGCCTAACTATCACAATCATTGACATATGGCAGAAATAAAACCGTCACGAAAGCCTGAGATCTCTCACAGAATTGCTTAGTTTAGCCCAAGTTAAGAAGAGGTCAATAGAACGCAACTCTAGAAGTTGCAATTTATTCATGCGCGCCAAACATGAACGTGAAAGGTACAAGAGCTGCCGACCTTCAGTTACAGTCTTCGGAACACGTAACCGCCTCACAAGAGTTCTCAAAACCGAAGCTATCTGCTGAAACAGTAAAACCTAGTTACGTTTTCTTTTCTTGTTCCTGACGCCAGGAAGTACTTTGCCCCTGAATCTACTGGCTGAACATCTAAACCATGAGATCATAACATTATAAACTTCGCGTTGAGGTCTACAGAGTTCTGAAATAAACACGCTCACGAAGTGAGTTTGCGCGGATTGTTTCAGTGTCCTAAAAACGTTTTGATTTCGATATTGCACTGGAACCAAACACAAGATGAAATGTTTTTATCCGAGAACGAACTCTTCTTTCAGAATTGGCTCAAATAACGTTGTTGAATACTCCATACCTCCATTAAAGGCACATACTTCTAAAACATTTTAAATCGATGTTCACCCCCCAGATGAATTACCCGAAATAGAAAAGCTGCCAATACGATTTCGCTTGAACTTTTCCTCCAGAATAAAGCTAAGCACGCCAAATGAGCGATCGTAGAGTTGTAGCAAACAACAAAATACTCGACATGGCTAAACGCTGAAAGAGTCTCAAGTTACAGCCAATCTTTCTATCTTCATGCGCGAATCGTGTTCTGTTCAATTAAACATTTAGTTTTTCTGTGCTCGAGAGACCGATTCTTAAGCTACGGACATTTCCAACAACGGCATTTGCAAATGCTGTTCTGAATTTTAGCGTAGAATACGAGGTCGTTATTCGCTAAAGAAAATGTTCGTCAGTGTACCCCCTATTCCATCGACCCTTCCCACCATTTGGACTGAGTCGCATCGCGCGATCTCTGTTATAAAATCAATAGCCTCTGTGGAGAGAAATTCACTTACTTGGAAATGGCAGTGATATATGTCGCGTTGTTCTCGAAAACTGCTGAAAATTGAAGTCCTTTTCCTCACAGTTGTTGTGAAATCCCAAATTTGAGTCTAACCTTGAACCTGAGTAAAGTGTATTGGGTAGTGTTTGTTAGGAAAGAAATAAAGGGCCCTCTGATATTCACGGCCGACCAGCTTCCATGCGGATGGTCCGCGGTTCCGCTTTCAGAAAAGTCGATCAATGGAAAAACCTCCCCCCTCCTTTGTTGACATTTGACATCATGCTAACACACATTGTGACGTCATATGACAGCTCTAGAAAGGTCCAGCCCCCAGAATTTTTGATTGCTTCCCAAATATTGTATGCCAAGATAAAAGCGAATCAAGCTCTTGGAAAGTTGATTGAAACTCGATTTGCCTACATTTGAGATTTTATTATTGATGAAGTTAGTCTTATCTGATGGAAGGATAAATCGCGCTGAAAGATTTGGAAGTAAATTGTTCTCCCGTTGGTCCACAGCTTGGGTAGTCAGGCAAAGCGAGCATATCGACCGGAGATCAAATTCACGAGTTCCACTGATTTAAGCCAAATATATTGCGGTTCAGCAGGCACAAAGCATGTTTTAAAAATGCCGACCCTATAGTATCTGCTGAGGAAAGTGCTCCACTTAAAGAAAATTCATTTTTGTTACGTACATGTTCGTCATTAATGAATTAAAATGCGAAACCCTCAAACAGAAATGAATGTTTTTCTTAACTTACTGACAACAACAAGGCACGGCCACACTTCCGGTTCAACACTGAAATTTTTAAAAGCTTTATCCCAACCAAAAATACCAATAAATCTAAAAACCCAGGAGTATTTTTAGCATTCACCAACTGTCCATTTCGCGTGTCATTTTGAACATGTTCATAAAGGCACAGCAAACTATATCCTTTGGCAAACACCACTCCAGTCGACGCCGTTTCGACTGCTTTTTGTTTGCAAGGAAGTGCTCCGATGCATGTTTTCTGTTCAGTGAATAGATTTTATACCTGGAGCGAAACATGTTATTGTGGACACCTTTCACTCTCGTCACACACAGTTTAAAATTCTTGTTCAGAAACGTGACAAAGGCACCAGTATAAACAATAATTGGAAATTCAATATCACAAACGCAACTGCCAAACGTGAATTACTGAATAGTTTGTTCGCTCTCATGACAAGACAATCCCTACGCCATCGATCAGTTTTCAAGATCCTTTCTTGCTTTCTTCGATCTCTACTTCAGCAATCAAATAACAATATCTCCCAAAGAGGAAAGGCAATTTATCACTGCTGCAATGATTCTAATTTCTCCTTCTCTGAGGCCATTAGAGAACTAAACGACCTTAATGAAACAGAGGAAATAGAAAGCTCTTTGGCCTTTTTGCTTTCATCCAACAAAGAAGCTTTGTGTTTGATGTTTTGCCTGGGTACACCGGTTGATTGGTAGAAAACATCTGGCCTGCTTTCCTCTCAAAACCCCAGCCAATCAGTGGACATGTATTGAAAGAAGGGCTTTCACATCAAACAAACCGCAAATCGACGAAAATGAAAGAGAATTTTAATCAGCCCCTCGGAGATGAGCTCATTAGCATTAAATCCTACTGTTTTTGACGCCAAACTTAGCCAAATTTTGGTTGATTTCTCACAAAGATAGTATTTCATGATATTTTAGCATTTTTTTCATGGTGTATCTTGTCTGATTATGTTGATTTGTGAATAATGTAGAGAAGTGAGCGTATTTGAAAAAGTCCGTTGTCTACGTGATACAACCAAGTTCTCGAAACCTGCCCTCTGTGCAAAAACAAACGTAATTTCCATGATATTAGAGATCGTATTGTTATCCTCGCGCAAGCCCAAAGACCTTTATTCCTTTGTCCTCTGATCTGCCTTAGCGAACATTTACGTAGGCGTTTTTTTACCAGTGCTTCTACAAGGACACTTCGCATCACTTTCACGTATGCCGTGTAAGGAAGTTTTCAAATCAGGTGATTTAGAAAGATAGGAAAGAAAGCACTACTTAGGTTCGGGTAAAACCCCTTGACTAAGGTTCTAAAAATAGCTGATTGTGACGCAAGACTCAATCATGTGTTTTTGTTGAACGTCATGTGATATGGGTGTGACAATTGGGGCGCTCTGATTGGCTGTTGCTTAGTAACACAAATTTGCAACTGGAATTTGATTGGATGACAAAAAATTAAGAAATCAACAAGAACGCAATCGCTCGGTCTCCATTTCATTTTCTACTTTCCGAAGGAAGAAAGGTTTTGTTTTAGAGCGGCTACTTTGCCGTTTGAAGAAGGGAAGTTTGCTCTATTTTCACGTTTGCCAGGAAGATTTCAGTTAAGTTTACATCTAAAGACATTTTGGAAGCAGTTGAGCACGTTCTTTATCAAGAGAAATCCAGTTCAACTGATCGAAATTCAACGACGACATCGGCAAACAATTGCAAGCTCAGGAAAAGATGACTTTCGGTTCCGATTGTCAGGGCTACAGCCACGATATTTCTCATTCTAGAAGCAGATCTTATCAGAAGAAAAACACTCAAAGAAAGAGTCAGAAATTTCGAAATGATCGTGCTTTCAAAGCAAAGGCATTTCAAGAAACGAAGACTTTAATGTTGGATCAAAATGTATCGCCATCGGCGGCCATTGCAGTTCCTCGAAGACGGCGATCAGATGACAATCAGCTTAAGATTTCACCAGAGAAAACTCCTTATGCAGGTCCAAAATTTAGTTCGCCACCACCGCCGTGTTTGTTGCCAAAACCGCCTTCGCACTGGATTGCGTCGCCTTGCTTCCTTGAAGCAAAACTTCAACCTGATACTGCCGCCATGTCTGAACATCTCCGGCAGCTTCTGAAAGTTGCATCCTAACTAGATAACCAAGAACAATACAGTGGATGCCATATTTGAAGTTATACAGAAAAAGACTTCAACAAATTTGTCTATTTGTACAAATTTGTACATTTGTAAATACGAAAGTGAGAGGTTTATGTTCAAATTGTACGTACTAGCTGTATAGTTGGGAGAAAGAACTATTGTATATTGTTAATTTTTAATATCCATGTTTTTGTAATTAAGATTTCGTAAGCTAACCAGAAAACCGCTAACGTTTACATAGATAACATTAACAGACAACTAGGATTTTGCAATTTTAACTAGGGAATACGTCAACTGATTTAAATACGACAATTTAGTAACTGGTCTTTCATATAGACATAGCTTTCGTGTTACGCAAGCACTAGACTTTTCACTTGTAGTTATACATTTAACATTAGTTCATGATTTTGGGACTGCAATGTTTTGGCAAGCAATACGATGGAACTTGCTATTGCTAGATTTACCAAGATCCTGTAAAGCAATCAAATGTAATCGCAAGTACGACTTAGAAATTAGGAAAAGACATTTGAACACTGAGGACAATATTTTACAACTAACAATGACGACGAAATACATGATCAACAAATGAGCATCGACAGAACCACAAGACAAGTCGAGACAAAACCACAACAGACACACAAGCAAGCATCAACATGGACAATCTGACATGAGTAACAAGAAGAAAGACAGCTGTAACAACATTCTTGACAGACACAAGCAAGCAACGGACATACACAAGCATTGGATACAAGCAAGCATCAAACACATTTCAAGAATCCGACACAAGCAAGCATCAAGACAGACTGCCACAGCAACATTCATGACAGACTCCAGCAGGGATCAACACAGACAACTGGCCACATCATCCATGGGGCACAAGCAAGAATCATGAACCAACCATATCAACATTCTTGAAACTGGCCAAAGATCGAGTCAGACACATGGTTGACAAGTAACAGACTTTACAAAACTCAAGACAACGCTTGAACAAGCAAGAACCATCAAGACAGCCAACAGAAACATGAAAACAGACCACAGATCCTTGCACCAACACCACACCCGGCCCTCTTTAGGGCCACCAAATCTGCGAAAGGGAATGACCAATGTACTTCAAAGTGTCGTAATAAGACACACTTTCATGTTACTAACCGTATTGTTTTGTTATGCAGGGTTCTTCCATATATTATCTGCATTCAGCTTGTCTGCATCCTTTATTCCAAACGTGTCCACATTCAGCCTATCTGCGTCTATCACTCCAAACACGTCCTCATTCAGCCTGTCTGCATCTATCATTCCAAACTTGTCCACATTCAGCCTGTCTGCATCTATCATTCCAAACTTGTCCACATTCAGCCTGTCTGCATCTATCATTCCAAACGTGTCCACATTCAGTCTATCTGCATCTATCATTCCAAACTTGTCCACATTCAGTCTGTCTGCATCTATCATTCCAAACTTGTCCGCATTCAGCCTGTCTGCATCTATCATTCCAAACGTGTCCACATTCAGCCTGTCTGCATCTATCATTCCAAACTTGTCCACATTCAGTCTGTCTGCGTCTATCATTCCAAACTTGTCCGCATTTGGCCAGTCTGCGTCTATCACTCCAAACACGTCCTCATTCTGCCTGTCTGCATCTATCATTCCAAACTTGTCCACATACACTCTGCCTGCATCTATCATTCCAAAAAGAGAAAATATTTTCTTTACCTTTTGCCAATTCCTTACAGATAAAAGGATAGTTCCCCTTTCTACAGACAATAATAACAACACAACAATAATAGTAACACAACAATTTATTGCAAATATCCACTCTCAATTGCACTCATAAGAGTATTGTGATTTTTGAAATTCCTATAAAGATAAACAAAACCTCGACGATACCATTTGTCTTTCAACAATTCTGGACTCCTAAATTTCACATGTTGAGTACATGTGTAAAAAGTCGGTTCTGGAGGACACAATGGTACATGATGTAGTTGCAGTTCGATTACAGGTAAGATGTTACAATGGTGTAGTTGTATCATTCTGTAATATTAACCAAACACATAAAAATATGTCCTGGTTAAAACGCAAGAACTCGTAAAAAAAGTTGGCATGTTTCCTAGTCTTTCATGAAATAAAGCAATATTTTGAAAATTTTATAGTACTTAAATATGTTATTTTAAAAACCTGACAATATTTATGTATTTCAAACTTGGATTCAAACCAAGATGATCATTCCGAGATATGATACTCAAATTAGTACTCTGAAGCAGTAGAACAAAACAACTGAAGTTTCACTCCCATTTATTTTTAGAAAAAAACTGCAATTATAGTTTAATAGTGTTCCCTCTATCATTATCCTGTAAATTGATTATGTTTTTTCAATTTTTGTTATACATCAATAATATGGTAATTTTTTTGTTATTACCACCTGGTAGTTAATCCTTTTAGAAAGGGGTTGTCATACAGGAAAATGAATAAATTAATTAAATTAAAAATAAAATTAATACAGTATAAAAAACCCATGTGTAAGAACCTAGAATTTAAGAACCTGTTAGGCTAAAATTATCCATTTAGACCCCCTCTACATAAGAACCTGTCTTAGCCTAGCATTTCTATGTGTTGAATGTATTCTTAGAGAGAATTTGTTGTTTTTGTTCTGTTATTCTTACATAGCTTGATATGCAAGTGCATAATGGATCTGAATATGCTTAGATTATAGGCATTTATAGAAGGTTTTATGTATACAATACAAATAAACAGGCCACGCCCACCAGCAACAAGCATGATTTTTGTTTAGAAAATAAGAACCTAAATAGCCTAACTTCCCAGTTAAGTATCATTTATGTAAGAACCAATTTAGGATAACTTGGAAAAACTTAGGTTCTTACATGCGGGTTTTTACTGCAAATAGAATAACTTGGGTAACTTTCCAAGATGCTGAGACATCTTTAAAAATACAAGCCCAAGACTCTTCCTGAGATCTAGTGACAATAATTTTATAACAAAGCGAGATGACCACATGTAAAGACTTGCTCAAAAAGCTCCAAATTCAGTCCAAAGATTCCAAATCCAACCAAGTTTTCCAAGATCATTAATAATTATTTCTATAGACAAGTATAAAGAGGCCTATTAGGGAGTATGCATGTCCCCCATCTGAATTTCAAAACTAGTCATGTTGCAATTTTGTATTGCTACCATGTCCCTGTTGGAATTTCATTAGAGCAGTCGGCTGTTCGTCACCAGTTCACTGCTCCTGTGTTGCCATTTCAGGACCATGTCGTTTGTCAGCATTTACCCCTCAAGCTTTTTCTTCATAATTTGGTAGTCATGCATCTCTTATGCAGTATTTGTCATGTCAAACAGTGACTTTTGCAAAGTCCTTCGCATGAACGATTTCGCACGAACGATTTCTTCAAGCTCGCTTGCACCTTTGGCACTCGGTTTGGTACTACTCGCTCGTGCCTTCGGCGCTTTGTTTTGAAAAAAAAAGTTTGAAAAAAAAATATCTGCGAGTCGACTTGTGGCAAGTCTGGTCAAACAGATCCACATGTGGATTCGCATTGAAGTAAATACTACAATATTGGACATACCTTGATGAATATTGGCTTCATTAATCCAAATTTGTTGAACCAAATGTTTGCCACGTCAAACAATCAAAGTAAAAAAAAAATAAAGTAAAGTGGTACATTTATATTGCGCCTTTTCTATATGAATATACTCAAAGGTGCATTACAATTATCAGTTTATCCCCAGCGAACTGAAAGCTTACACAAGGTAACTTAACTGAAAACAATTCCTAAGCTGGGAAACTCTGATGACACTGTAAATCTTTAGAATGTACTGGAGCATGTAAAGCATTATAAATTATGGCTTGGAGAACGATACAAGTTATACATGTACCAATTACTCGACCATTTTACAAATTATGGTTTTTCACAGAGGTGAGTGATTCACTGATTTCAAGTTCTAACAAAGTCTCTGTTTTTATTGAACTTTCTGAGGATCTGTTCTGGCAACACAAGCAGGACATTGAGTCTGAATAGCAACAAGGTAAGACTTTTTATAGCCATGGAGCTACAGGAGGCAAACAAGGAACTTGCCTCAGTTAAAATGTTGTGATCTTACAAATCTACCAAGTGAAAAATGCAAATTAATATTTTAAAATGCTCCATGGCTCTGCTCAAAAGTGCCCTCAAGAATGCAGTAAAATGATGCTACTTTCCAACAGCCTGTACTTTCAAAATTTATCCCTAACCGGATTAGTGCCTTATGCATTCAGCTGGATGCTTACTGCACCTCAGTTAATTACTAGGACTACTGGTCACAGCCTTCCGTACAGCCTCAGTGTTTTATCTGATCTTGTTCTCAAATAAAGGTCATTATTCTCTGTCAGAGGCAGTCAAAGTGCCATATATCACATAAATTAGGATGGAAATATCTGTTGTACACTTCTGAGCTGTTAATATATAATTATGTAAATATGATGTAAAAAGCTCAATGTTAAATTATGTAAATTAGGAAAGATATTCAAGTTCACTTTAGAGTATCTTAAAATAGATATGTATAAAATACATCACTCCTTCGAGATCAAGAGGACATTGAATAATATACAAAGCAGAAGAACAGCATGCACGCACTTCTGTTCAAAGCCAGGTGTAGTGTTCACTGATATCAAAATAAGATTTCATAATTGGTAAATACAGTGTTCTGTACAAAATATTGCACTTGCATGTTTATTCACTCAGGCAAAAAATATATAATAATATTATACAGTTAATATAATATAATATTGATTGAAGTGTATATATATACAAGATAACCAAGTCCTTTACCACTGAAGAGCAAGAAAAATAATTTCAAAAAAATGCAGAATAAACTTTTCAAACGTTTGGGATTACATATGTGTTGGATTCGAAGAATTAAAATGTTGTGCTGTTTGTTGACAATGATCATCAAGAAGTATTCTTTTTAAAACATAACTTGGAAGGACCACTTTGTTCAGCATGGGGTGCAATTAACAGACAATACCTTGACAACTGATGAGAACAATAAATTATTCAAATATCAATGGAGCACACAGCGGGAAAATGCCTACCACACTACGTACTGTGTTTGCAGGAATTGGAGCATGATCTGACATCTTCAAAGTTAAACTACTGCTGGCATAACTCAATAAAACAAATTCTCATTTACAAATCATTCAATTCAACTGGATAACTATACAGTCTGTGCTAACACTGTTATATAGAATGTGTTCCTAACATATTGTCTCAGTTTTTGAGACTGATAGGTCAGAGGGCAAGACATATATCTTCTGGGCATTACTGATAAGAACAGTAATGCTTTGCATGCTTGCATTAGATTACAATAAACCCACTGACAACACATAATTATTTTTCTCTGTAGTCTTTCACCCTTTCAACTCTAACTCAATATTGGAATTTTTCGTGATCTTCATGTTTCATAATTTATAACAATGTGTGGTTCCAGAAAATATCCATACACCCCACAGACTGGTTTTTTGTTTGATTCTCCCACCCCCCAGGAATTCCAGTTCATGCCCATACAT
>JANVCJ010084720.1:0-10895 GCA_026413505.1 Epizoanthus ramosus | reverse complement strand
CCCCCCCCCCCCCCCCCCCCCCCCCCCCCCCCCCCCCCCCCCCCCCCCCCCCCCGCCCAAATGCGGTTCAAGGATACAAGCATCAGAACAAATAGATGACAGAAGCATTCGTGATAAGCTAATTCGCCACTCCAGACTGAGCTACAAAAGGACTGGGCCCATCTAATAATCTACCCGAACGATCCCAGGAAATCAATGCTCCAACAGGTATTTTACACAATGTGTCATCAAGAGTGTTTCTCAAGCTATGGTCTCTGTCCTTTTGTAGTTTCTGGAGTGTGGAATAGTTTATTCTCCTGACATTTGCCACTTACATTAATTTTGTCAAACTCGAGAAATAGTGTTTCATCAGATATCAAACAGTGAGAAGAGAGAACATTTAATATGTGCAGTGGAGATCTGTACTCATATTCGAGGGATCGGGACAATTTGTCAACGAGTACTCGATATACTTATTATGCAATAATATTATCCAAACCTTTACAGCGTGTTGTTTGTCTGTTCCCATGTACCAGGCACTACGGGATGGCAAGGGGGAGGGGGAGAGGGAGGGGAGAGAGAGGGTAGGCGCTAGGCGCCTATAAAGTAAAGCTAGCTTGCGCGGACAATGAAAGCGCATAGAAAAGTCGCCTGGAAGAAGGGGAATTGGGATAGTACTTTTCCACTTTCCTCGATGTCCCAGGCGTTCCTCCTAGCGCGTACCTTCCTCCCTCCTCGATCTCCCAGGCGTTCTTCTCGCGCACATTATCCATATTTTCCCATCGATTCATGATCTCCCCCTCCCCTCCCCGTAGAGTTTGTTACACAGGCTATGTTCTAGGGATTCTGTCTCGATGCTTTCCCAGGTTCAGGATATCGATCTGACGCCGAGGTCGAAGACGTCCCATTCCCCCATCCACACGGCGCGGCCCAGTTTAATAAAAAATAAACGAAAGAAAAGAGAGAACCAAGGGCAGGAATTTTAGTTTGATCTCTGAACCAACCAACTATTCCACGGATACCTGCCTGGCTTCGCATCCCAAATAAGGAAACGTGCCTGGTTTCAAGAAAAAAGTTGTGTCGAACAGTTTCGCGGCAAATTTGAATTTCATTTGGAAGTAGGACGGTCCTGGCGGTCAGCTTGATTTGATCGATCGTGTTACCATACTCCTGATTTCGCTTTTAATTGAAATAGCGATATATTTAAACCGTTCTTTTCAGAACTCTATTTACAACTCGTATAATCCTTGGCCGCTACATATTTTCCATACAGTTGGTTTAATGATTTCGGTAATGCTATGACGTCTGCGTTCTTAAAGAACGGTTTATTGGACACGATCGCTCTTAAAAGAGCGGTTTACTTATTTTGGTCCGACAAGCTAGAGTCGACGGCGCTCTTAAAAGAACGCTTGGCCGGTTTACTGATCTGGGTAGCACTGTGACTGCTGAGTTCTGAAAAGAACGGTTTATCTAAGTGTGTCCGTGAAAAGCTGTGTTGAATTGTCGACAAATGTGCTTGACTGTTGATTAACGCTTTGAAAAAACGGTTATGTGGTTTTAATTTTATGCAGCCAGGTCCAGCAAATTGTCGACAATGTTCTGCAAAAGCAACACTCGGCCTTTCTTGTGAACTGCCCGCCAAAGTAGCAAAATAATTGAACTGGAAACGAGGCGGTGACGTTGCACAATGAGCATATCTGATTGGACAACTCCCACTTTGTTCCTACCCTGTGATTTTTCTCTCACACTAGTAGTATATAAATGAGAGTTCTGCAACAGGTGGGACGGGGTAGGACCCCTGACGATGACGTCACCATTCTATTTTTAGCCCGAGTGGGATGGGGTGGGACGGAATGCGCCCCCTTGGGACCAGGTGGTGTCATGCAGCACCCACAGCTGGGACGGGGTGGTGCTCCCTCAGAACCGGTCAGAACCGGTAGGTGATCCCACCCTAACGGCGCCCTCGACCACACGATATAGTCAAATTTGATGGACTGAAATTGAAACTCCGATCCCAGCTTTTTATTCCCAATCTCCTGTCATCATGTAATTGCTTTTTATTGCACGCATCGTTAATCGCATGGTTTGTTGTTTCTTTAGTAATGCAAATTTGCTCTCGAAAATCGAATAATTATATATGCGCAGGATGGCTAAACATTCGATCATTAAACAAGGGAGGACAATCTGGATATCTATTTTCCAAAAACTGTTTCTTAACTTCAACACAAACATAACCGACTAAAAGATTTGAAGGAGTCGTTTTTGCTGAAATTCGCTACTGACAACTGACATACTATTTACATATCACCCAGACATAAAAACAATCAGTTTGGTTTCACTAACTATTATGCAAATGTGTTGAAAACAAACGTTACAAATATTTCACGAGGTAAGAATTATTATGTAATCTCAACTGACCTGAAAGAATTGGGATGACGTTTTAAACACGCTGAAAATATTGCTATAAAGTATCACGCACACGACCTGACATCCAAATAACAACAAATAATTACACTGAAGAGGCTATTCATGCGAACGAAAACACTGCAATTATACAAACTTCTATTGTCAATGATTACCAAGACAACAAGAATTAATGTCAATAATCGTTTAATTACTTTATTACACATCAATGTCACAACAACTAATTACAATGAATACATCAGTGAAAAGAGACGATCAGAAATAATAAAATACAAAAAAAATATAGAAATGCTTCAATCTTCGCTTTCGTTATCTGACGATTCAAAACGGTTCTCCCGACCAGATCTGACGCTGGTATGATAAAGAATATCACAGTTAAAACACTTATTGTATATATCTCGTATAGTTTTTATGTTAAGAGGAAGCTGTTCTTGACATACTTCACATCGTACTTGTTTATGTTCTTGAGTAGATAAATAATATCCTTCTCGCCAATGACAGTGAATTATGGTTATTTCACACACATTGTAATCGCAGCAGTTCTTACAAGGTTCGTGTGCTCCATTTTCGTCTTCTTCATCCTCACTGTCCACTGTTTGTTGATTCATTTGTTTCTCCATCCCAAGCAACATCAAGCGAATCTGTCCTATTTGCAACAAACCCCAGTTGAATTTGTCAACTCACTTGTCCAGAATTCATCAGATGAATGGAAAAGTAAGAAAACGGTGGCTTGCGAAGAAATAAGTCGGCGTTCAGGAGTGCCACCAGTCATCAAATGTTCCTTCTCATAACCAGAATTCAAGGAAACCACAAGTGACTTCACAAACTCTTGCTCATCAGAAAGATTGTGGTCCTTTTCAACTGCTTCACCCTTTTGCTGCCATGGTTGCCTGGATGACTGGGTCGGGTAAAACCATCTGGGTAAAGAAGCTGCTCGAGCAGGCGCAGAAGTCGATCCAACCTCAATTCAGATTCTCCCTTGTTTAATGATCGAATGTTTAGCAATCCTGCGCATATGTAATTGTTCGATTTTAGATCGAGCAAATTTGCATTATTAAAGAAAAAACAGCGGATGTGTGCAGTGTATACGTGATGACAGGGGATTGGGAGTAAAAAGCTGGGATCGGAGTTTAAATCCAGTCCATCAAGTTTGACTATATCGTGTGATCGAGGGCGCCGTTCGGATGGGATCACCTACCGCGTCTGACTGGTTCTGAGGGAGCGCACCCCGTACCACCTGTGCGTGCTGTATGGTGCCACCATCCCACCAGTGACGTCATCAGTAGGGGCGGGGCTATCCCGGTTTATCCCAGACCCAGAACCCCAGCACCATCTGCTCCCAAGGGGACGCATTCCATCCCAGCAATGACGTCATCACTAGGGGCGGGGCTATCCCGGCTTATCCCAGGCCCAGAACCCTCATTTATATACTACTCACACTATTTTTATTTTTGAGATGACGTAATACTAAATTTAACCGCGTGGAGATTGGGGGCAATGAATTTATTTATAGATCATTGTTATCATAATACGCTAACTCGTAACCAAGTCTTCCCAAAGCCAGTAGTATTTGTCTTCGAAAACAAATAACGTCGATTAGCTTGTTCAACCAATCACAAGGTGCGTACTATTTGAACGATATATCAAAACATTTTGGAAAGGGGCGGGGGATGGAAGTTGCAGTTAGAATTCATGCGAAATCCTTAAATATTTATGGTAAAAAATTAACACTGATGTCCTTAGTTTAGTTTTCCTAAATCTAACATACTGGTTGGCCTCTCAGATACGGAATACAAAAAACGCAAGGGCAAGAGCATAATCAAGATCAAAGTTGTACACTGACCGATACCCATTCCTGATTCCACAAATATACGAAGCTAACTTCTAGTAACGGCAATACTGGTTATTGACTCTTTGCTCAAAATTAGACTTGCAGTTTGCAAAACTGCAAAACTGCAAGTTTGGAAAACCGTTCACTAGTTCAGAGTTGGTATGTGGTTCACTAGCTCAGAGCTGGTATGTGGTTCACTAGCTCAGAGCTGGTATACGCCCATGGCTTATAACGTCGCGCTGACAAACGTTCTAGTGTCTCTTACTTATCTAATAAATTACATTTCGTACATTTACTTTACTTTTTTCCGACCAGACAGACACGCTTATTGACCGTAATAGTGCTAAAACTGTTTGGTTCATTTATAACAATGCAGTTACTGCCCACCTTAGAACATTTTAATTCTCTAATACGTTGCAATACGTCCAATGGTTTCACTTTTCTTTGACTATAGAAAATCATGTTTATTGACCGTATATAATAATCGCAGTAATATATTGTTTTATTATTTCAGGGGAAATCATTAGGATACTGCAGGTCAATAATTACAGGTTATTACCGCAACATTCTCCACCGTGCTCCAGATGCATCAGGTCTTAATTACTGGGTCGGCAGGTGTGTAGCGGGTCAGAGCCTCCTGTCTATACAAAACAGTTTGTACTATAGCCCAGGCCGACGCAGCCTTTGTACTCGAAAGGTCACCGGCATCTACTACAAAATACTCAAACGCCCTCCTGATGCTGGAGGCCTGAAGTACTGGGTGGATGAATGCTCAGTGCGCCGGAGAAGCCTGGGTTCGATTGAACGTATTATCTTCAACATCAAAGAGCAACGGCGCGGCCTTTGTACTCGAAAGGTGACCGGGTTCTACAACAAAATACTCAAACGCCCTCCTGATCCGAATGGACTGAAGCACTGGGTGGACCTATGTATGACGCGCCGAAGAAGCCTGAGTTCGATTGAAAGTGATATCTTCAACATCAAAGAGCAACGGCGCGGCTTTTGTACTCAAAAAGTGACCGGGTTCTACAACAAAATACTCAAACGCAATCCTGATCCGAATGACCTGAAGCACTGGGTGGACCTATGTATGACGCAACGAAGAAGCCTGAGTTTGATTAAAGGTGATTTCTTCAACAGCAAAGAACGACGCGACCTTTGTACTCGAACAGTGACCGGGTTCTACAACAAAATACTCAAACGCCGTCCTGATGCTAAGGGCCTGAAGCACTGGGTGGATGACTGCACAACGCGACAGAGAAGCCTGGGTACAATTGAACGTGATATCCTCAGCATCATAGAGCAACGCCGCGGCCTTTGTACTCGAAAGGTGACCGGGTTCTACAACAAAATACTTAAACGCCCTCCTGATCCGAATGGACTGAAGTACTGGGTGGATTTATGTATGACGCGCCGAAGAAGCCTGAGTTTGATTGAAAGTGATATCTTCAACATTAAAGAGAAACGGCGTGGCCTTTGTACTCGAAAGGTGACCGGGTTCTACAACAAAATACTCAAGCGCCGTCCTGATCCGAATGACCTGAAGCACTGGGTGGACCTATGTATGACGCAACGAAGAAGCCTGAGTTTGATTGAAGGTGATTTCTTCCAAAGCAAAGAGCGACGCGACCTCTGTACTCGAACAGTGACCGGATTCTACAACAAAATACTCAAACACCCTCCAGATGATAAGGGAATGAGTCACTGGGTGCGTGAATGTACAACGCAACGAAGAAGCCTGAGTTTGATTAAAGGCAATTTCTTCAACAGCAAAGAGCGACACGACCTTTGTACTCGAACACTGACTGGGTTCTACAACAAAATACTTAAACGCCCTCCTGATGCTAAGGGCCTGAAGCACTGGGTGGATGACTGTACAACGCGACGGAGAAGTCTGGGTTCGATTGAACGAAATATTCTCAGCATCATAGAGCAACGGCGTGGTCTTTGTACTCGAATGGTGACCGGGTTCTACAACAAAATACTCAAACGCCGTCCTGATCCGAAAAGCCTGAAGAACTGGGTAGACATCTGTAAGACGCAGCGAAGAAACCTGAGTTTGATTGAAGGTGATTTCTTCAACAGCAAAGAGCGACGCGACCTTTGCATTCGAACAGTGACTGCGTTCTTGAACAAAATACTCAAACGCCCTCCTAATGCCAGCGATCTGAAGCATTGGGTAGGTGACTGTACAACGCGCCGGAGAAGCCTGAGTTCGATTGAAGGTGATATCTTCAACAGCAAAGAGCGACGCGACCTCTGTACTCGAGCAGTGACCGCGTTCTACAACAAAATACTCAATCGCCCTCCTGATGCCAAGGGCCTGAAGCACTGGGTGGATGACTGTACAACGCGACGGAGAAGCCTGGGTTCGATTGAAGGTGATATCTTGAATATAAAAAAGCAACGGCGCGGCATTTGTACACGAAAGGTGACAGAGTTCTACAATAAAATACTCAAAAGCCGTCCTGATCCGAATGGACTGAAGCACTGGGTGGACATCTGTATGACTCAACGAAGAAGTCTGGTTTTGATTGAAGGTGATTTCTATAACAGCAAAGAGAGACGCGACCTTTGTATTCGCAAAGTGACCGAGTTCTACAAACGAATATTGCACAATAACCCGGATCAGAAAGGACTGAATCACCACGTAGCCACCTGTACAACTGGACAGAAACGCCTGAGCGCCATTGAAACTGATTTCTACAACAGCAAAGAGCGACGCAGTCTTTGCACTCGCAAAGTGACTGAGTTTTACAAAAGAATATTGCATAAAAACTCAACTCAAGCAGGATTGAGTCACCATGTGACGACTTGTACAACGGGACGCAAACGCCTGAGCGCCATTGAAACTGATTTCTACAACAGCAAAGAGCGACGTAGTCTTTGCACTCGTGAAGTGACCGACTTCTACAAAGGAATACTACATAAAAATCCAGATCTGAAAGGATTGAATCGCCACGTGACCACCTGTACATCGGGACGGAAATCCCTTAGCGCCATTGAAATTGATTTCTACAGCAGCAGAGAGCGACGTGAACTTTGCACTCGCAATGTGACCGAGTTTTATAGCAGAATACTTCACCGAAACCCAGATACCAAAGAATTGCATCTCCATGTGGTCAACTGTACAACGGGACGGAAACACTTGAGTGCCATTGAAACTGATTTCTACAACAGCGAAGAGCGACGCATCCTCTGCACCCACAACGTGACCAACTTTTACAACAGAATACTGCACCGAAACCCAGACCAGAGAGGACTGAGTCACTATGTGGCCAACTGTACTGCGGGACGGAAGCGCCTGAGTGCGATTGAAACCGATCTCTACAACAGCAAAGAGCGACGCGGTCTTTGCAAGACTCGAATTTCAGCCTTGTACGTAAAGCATCTTGGACGTGTTCCTGACGTAGCCAGTTTGACAAATCTGACAAACCGATGTTCTGGAGGACGTCGTTCCCTCGGCGCAATTGAGAACACCATTCTCAACTCCAAAGAATACAGTAAGATTTTTGACCTGTTCTGTTGTATGTTTTGCCCTTGAATTCGCTTCTGTTCAATGAAAATCTAATGTTATATTATACCCACACGACTATTTACGCATTTAGTGAGGTTTTCTTTTTGAACGTTTATGTGAAGATTGACTGAATTGCTATTGTACTTTGAACAGATAGCAGGAGGGAAAATCCATAAAGACTTCCGTCTTCATTATTTTTCCTTTAACTGGTGACATACCCTTTAAGCGTTTCCTTAGTGTTAATGTTGTACAAAAAGGTTTTAGAAAGCGTTGTCCATAAAAGCAACTCAAAGATATTTTCGAAAATGATTTTTATCTCGAAACGTATTTTAAGATTTTTTTGTTGGCATTTGATACTTTGTTCTTTGCCACCAAACGAGTTTGTATACAAAATATTGAGCCTTAAAAGTGTCCTTAGGGTTTTCGCCTTATCCTCAGAGCCCGTCCTATATATATAAGAATCCAGGTCTTGTCCTTAATTTTAGAGACTTTAGGAAGCGAGAGTCCCACGAACAACCTAAAAACAGATTCTTTGAAGTAGTACTCTTGCATTGTGAGGGAACATTCTACCGGTTAATAAGCAAGCAGCTGGATAAACAGGTTGTAACTAACTCCCTGCGCTGTGATTGGCTGAAAGCTAGGTTGTATTTTACCGTACAGATGTTTCGTTATACGGATTCGCGCACCGGTAACTCGATCGTTTGTTTGCAGACATTTCTTAATCAAGAAACCATATAATACAAATCTGAATAACCTGGTTTGCTCGGTGTTTAAGGGAGAGTATTTGACCTCGATCTTTCACATGCACAGTCAAGACCTCGGGCTAAATATTCTCCCGTACAGACCTCACACTCGGTGGTTAAGACGATTTTAATATATCTCAATTTCGCTCCGGTGATTCGGTGTACTCAGTTGTTGTAAAATGCATACGAGATAGGTAAATGCCATTGACGGAGAAAGAAAGCAACTTAATAGAAGCAACCATTCAGGCAGGCACGGATAGTCGGCAGATACTCACACACACAAACACACACATACACAAAGATTACACACAGAAACAGTGCAGAAACAGAGAAAAAGAGGGAAAGGAATGAATGAGACAGAAAGAGAGAGACACTGAAACTGAAAACAAACGGATAGAAGAAAGGCAACTACGACTAAATGCACAACTAGAAGTACTGGCAGTTACAAATGAGTCCTTTTATGGCTTTATATGATATTTAGTATTGGACATTCTTCGTTCTAGAATGCCGAGTGATGGTAAAGAAGCTATATACACAAATCTTGCGTCGTGTCCCTGGCAACATCGAGTGGCTTAACCACACAAGCAAATGCGCAAAAGGAACCCCTATAAAGACAATAGAGTTGGAGTTATTCAAGAGCAAAGAGCGGCGCAAACTGTGCACACGAGAAATCCTGAGCTTCTACAGAGTGCTTTACGGTCGAGATCCTCCACCAAAACGGCTGAATCAGCTACTGGCGCAGTGCACCGTGCCAAATGATGCGGTAAGAATCCATCAGTATTGATGCAAATATCATGAGATCTCATTTTACTCATTGATTTCTTCTGCCGTGTACTGAGCTATAGTAGTGGAAATGACTTTGCATTTTTATTGCGCACTTTCATGGGCCGGAAAATGTGCATTACGGAATCACAGAGATCAAACCGAAAGCTCCATGCATGATCTTAAGCTGATAACTAAACATTGTTTTCAATTTATATTCAATTATTGAATATTATTGTCGGTAGTGTACGGTAGCTCTTGATATATACTCAGTACTACTTATTAAAAATACTGTTAAAAATACAAGGCTAAAACTACTAAAATAATATAAAAATGGTAAATTCAAGACGTTTCCGCCCTTATTAAGCGAACTAGAGGGCAAAAGCCCTTCGAACGTTGGTTCCTTTACTAGAAGATACTACTGACATCTTAATCAACATTCAATTCAATTCAATTTACAATCAATATTTACAATTATAAACAAGAAACGTCAATTTTTCCTCAAGTTCCTCATATCAGCTTTTGATCTAGCGTTTCTCACATTCTGCTGTGTCAGCAACCTCAAGTTCTAATCGATTTTGATTAGACTAAGGGCACTTTCCATTTGTCGATCGAGTCTGGCCAGTCTGGCCAGGCAGTTTGTCACCCTATGTTTGTATAACAACTTTGTACCAGAACGTGCGAACTGCTCAGTACTTCTATACTCCAGTTCCCTAAATTACTCCATTCCACTTGCTTGGGCCGGCCAGACCGGCCAGTTACGACAAATGGAAAGCACCCTAACATTCCAGGCTAATCGATATTTAAAACTATGTAAAGGAAATATGAATTATTCCTCTAGTTTCATATCTTTGCTTATAACTGCGTGCTCCTCACCATGTCCTGCATGCAGGGTCTCCAACCTTAATTGCTAATCGGCGATATTGACTAAACTGTGTTTGAGTGTAAATTGGCAGTTGCAATTGACCATAATAAAAAAGATGGCGACTAGTACATTTACCCATAATTCTTAGCGCACAAAAACCCTAAAAACACTCATAAAAATGCACTAAAAAGTCCTAAAAATGTCAAACCTAGCATTCACAATGTTTTTAGTACAGGGACAAATTTGGGAAAAATATATGGCTTTCTATGTGCCTATTCGTTGTGTAAGGTTCGCAGGGCGTTGTGGTTAAATGTACAGCCGCCATCTTTTTTGCTATGGTCAATTGATATTTAGTGAATAAAGTACTTCTGTCGCTTGTTCTATCGAGTCATACAGACACCGAGGCTGACAAATAACCCTGAGAACAATTTGGAAGCAGAGGGACTATGACTCAATAGAACAGCGAGATAGAAGTATTTTATTCATTTTATAATTCAACAATAATTTTTCGCCAAAATCAAAACAACAACAGCGCTCGCCTGTTTCACTGTTTTTGTGCGTAAAACACTCAAGTTTCCAGAGTCGAACAACAAGAGACAGAGTCAACAGTCAAATATAAGAATCCCAAACACATCATGCTACAGTTCAACGCAAATCAAATTTTCCACACAAAATCAATCTGATAAATTGTGTATTGTTATACAATAAACAAGATATAACGCGCGCTGTGATTGGTCTAAAACTGTGATCTATTTTTGAACAGATACCAAAATG
>JANVCJ010084709.1:0-10896 GCA_026413505.1 Epizoanthus ramosus | reverse complement strand
CCCCCCCCCCCCCCCCCCCCCCACCCCCCCCCCCCCCCCCCCCCCCCCCCCCCACACCCCCCCACCCCCCCCCGCCGCCACGCCGATCAGTAGTTAGTCAGTGGCAGTGTTTCGTTGGTTGTGACCCCGGTACAGAACTATACAAAAGATTAAGATACGAACCAATGATTCCCTACTGGTTTGGCAGCACAGTTGGCGTCACTTGCTTCATCGAAAGTCGATTGACCGCCATCAACAACTATCTGGAGGATTAGACGACGTTTGCTACTAACTAATCAATACTTACACGTTATAATTATTATTGTCTTGATGAGCATCTAACTTCTCCTTATAGTATCCATACAAAATAACAACCAGCATAATGGCCAATGTATGGAACCAGTTTACAAGGAGAATTTAGATTTCTATCTAGACGTAAGATTCCTCAGTAAACATCATCTTCTCGAAGTCATCGTGTGACGGCGAAGGCACGTATTCTGTCGATGAACTTGAAGATGTTCTTGGAATCCAAATGTCTTTTACTTTGGCGATTTCCTGCGCTGTTTCGGCGCTAATTTTCAGTCCGTTTGCCTGCGCAAGTTCTTTCAAATCGCGAATTTGCGTTACGTCCGTTTTCCCTTCCGAGATCGTCGAGTCCGCGCCGACGCTCGAGCGCTCGTCTAGACTTGAAACCGACGACGACGAAGAAGTCTGACTTCCTCGCCGAAGGCGATACGACGGACTGTTATTGTTTATATTCCCGTTATTACCGACCGCTCCGATGTTCACCGAAGTACCCCGAGTATTGTCCGCGTTCCACTGTGTTTTAGTTTGCGCCTCGTGCGGAAAAAACTCCGAGTGAGTAAAATTCGCTGGCGGCGAGCTGGCTGGCGGAGTTGTTGCACTGGTGTACATGTAGGGCCCAGTATTGAGGGCCGCTCGTAGCTGTGAACTGCCGTAACTTGAAGACAATCCAGCGCCCGGTCTCCGCTCGGTTGGAGATTTCTTACTGCCATTCTCAGACGGTTTCTTATGGTGCAGGTTGAGCCCAAAGGGAGATTGTTCCAGACGGCGAGTAATGGGGCTACCTCCGGAACTACTCACACTTGAATCATCTTTCTCCTGCCAGCATTCCTGTGAGCTCGCCTGCGAGAGCGGCGACAGAGGCACTGACGAATCGCTGGATGGCAGGTCATGGTTCACAGGACTAGTTGCTGGTATACCAGCCGAGTGCATGGCCAGCTTATGTTCCCAAGGTCCTTTGAGCTCCTTAACATTGTCTTGAAATTGTTTTGGTAGAGCTTCGTCAATAGACACAGTCCGCTGCTCAATAGTTTGTGGCTCAATTTCCATGGAATCCTTTGTATCCTTCGATGGCTCCCTTTGTTCCTTGTTATCCTTCAATTCCTTGCCGCCCTGGAAGAAGGCCGGCTTAGCTCCCACGCCTCGCATGCGCTGCATGTGTTCATGATACGAGGGAGCAGCGGGCTGTCTCCGCCGATCCACGGCCTGGAAAACTTGATCTGGTGTAGGTGAAGATGACCGCTGACGCTCTGGTGGCGGGGGCGCATGTCTCGACGCATGCGCACCAGGCGAAGTTACATTACTCTCCGAGCTGTCTGTGCTTGCTCCTTGACTTTGCACAGTTTTAACTTCCGGTGGGCGGTTAACAGACGCCAGGTACGTCGCAACCGGACTCAGCCTTTGGTAGGAGGTCACATTAGTAGTGACCGGGAATAGATGGACGGTCTGGGGCGAGTGTGCCCTGCGTAATACCGCTGTCTCAAGTTTGCGCCCGCTGGCTGTAGTCTTAGGCTGCTTGTGCTCTATCAATTCAGCACTTGTCGTTGTGCTGCTGAGCTGTCTGCGCATGCGTGGGGACTTCCTGATGTTTTTAAAACGCAGCTTCATAGAATCTGGTGTTAAGCCCAAAGGTTCCGAGCATCTCCGAGTGAGTCGGTCGTGTTCGTTGTTGTTCGGCTCATAAAATGCAGCACGAAGTTGCGCCGAAAATTCTGAATCATGTCGACCTAACTTAGGAGATGAATCGGGCGATGGAATTCCCGAACCGCACGGAGAACTAGGACTACTGACACTGTTCCTGAGTGAGCCACCAGCCGTCAGCTGGGCACCCAGACCACTGTCCAAATAAAGATTTGTGTCACTTAAGTGCAATGGGTTTCTTTCCCTGGGGCTCAGTGGTTCGGGCGACTCTATGCCATCTTCGGTCGATGATTGGCGATTAAAACCACGTGACTCTTGCGTACTGTCCGAGTCACTCATATGATTTAAAACAATTTCTGATGGGTCGCCCAAAACTGTGACCATCTCTTCTCCGAATATTTCCACAAAGTAATCAATCATGAACTGGACCAGTGGCGGAACAGCATTCAATTGCTCCGTTGTGGCAATTAGTGAGTCTTTGGGCGCCCAGAGCATGCTGGGGGCCACACAAACGGCCAGGTTATACGAGTTCATATTGTTCGAGTCCGAGTGCTCCGCGATGTGATAAAGTACACACAAGAAGCGTACCAGTAACTCGCCATCGTATCTGCTTAGTCTTTCCAAGATCCTGCAAGATTTTCACATGAAAATCAGGAATTAGTTTAATGGGGCTGCAGTACTATAGGTAAGTGTTTTATTGAAGTTTATAACCTTGCAGCCATACGACTGAATTACGATAAAATTTTACAATATAAAAGGCTAATTGGGCTAAAGATTAAATACTATATTATATACATGTAGCTCTTAAAAATGAAACATAAGAATCAACAATACTTCAAAGCGTTGCTTGTAATAAAAGTGTATAGGAATCTGTTAGTTTTAAATTTAACATCAAAAATACGCTGAGATCTAAGGTTAAAACTACACGGGAAACTACATTGGTAGGACTGAAATTTCAAAGCAATGACAATTCTCATATATACATTGACATCATATATAAAATACTTATATAAATTAAAACATGAACTGTTTCTACTTGTAACTGCAACAGACTGAGCATTCACTAAAATTTGAGTAGCTCCATCAATTTAACTCCAACCTACTGACTTCTTTAGAAATTTTAGTATTTCGAAGTTTGCTTGGAGCTTGAAAGACTGACAGAAAGTGACATCCAGCAAGGAAGGAAATTGAAGGCTAGTGTCCCCCTACCCCTCCCTCACAAAAATCTCCATACCTCCTACCATACACAAAACACACACACACACACACACACACACACACACAACACACACACAAACACACACACACACACACACACACAAACACACACACAAACACACACACACACACAAACACACACACATACATACATACATATATATATGGCCTTTTACGTCAACTTGACGGTCTAGCAGAGTGTATGTATTGGGGTGAAAATAGTGTAAAAGAGAGAGAAGTAGCAACATCAGTTATACAAACGTATACACACACATCCACCTACTCTTGACCTCCATTTTCTATCTACCTGTGTTAGTGTGCAATATTCTTATAGCATCCCATGGTATTGTCAGACAAGTCTTAGTTTGCTGGGAAAACCAGGTTTCTACAATAATGTACATAACGTATATGTCAGTTTACCATTGAACTTCTCACATATCTTACAAATGTCATACAGACTGTACATTAACGATATTTACACTGACCATGCTCTATTCAAACTGTCTCTGGGAAATCCAAACTGTAGAATTCAGTATATTTTACATACTCTTCAAAACCTTGTCTCTTTAGTTCATCAACACACTCCTCTGTCAAAGCGTCAATCCTCTTGTCAAGATAAGAGAAAGATTCTGCAGATACAAATATTTGTATTAAGCTACTTCTAACTACCAGATAATATTTGACACTAAAACGCAACTTTAATGAACTAGTTAATGTTGAAGTAGATGTGGGGAAATTCCTCACTCTGTCCAGCCATTACAACATTTGACAACACTTGTAACGCAGCCCATCAAACTTTGGCGTTCCAAGTGCAATACAAAATCTGAAGTCTAAAAGTTTTAAATACCTTTCTTGAAAATACTAAGTACACTCAATGATGTGCGTCATAGTCTAGCTAGCACCTCACAGCAAAACGTTGCCTTGTGGTAAGAAGGGCATGTGAGTGTTGCTACTGGTGTCACATCATTATACATGGAACAAACAAATTATTTATTTGGTATTTACAAACTCCGATGACTCTTTCAGTCCTGAGATAGTACTTTAACGGCCTTTCACAGCTAACTCAGACAGGGGCGGATTTTTTTTTTTGGCCCACTCCCCCCCCCCTTCCCTCTTATCAGCAAGTTTGCAAACATTTTGTAAGAAAAACACTGAAAATGGGAGCACATATATACCCTTTTTGCCCCCACCCTTTCCAGAATTTGGGGTATGCCCCCCCTTTCCAAAATTTCTGGATCCACCCCTGTCAGACCCTTTCTCAGTGAACCTCTTGATATATATAAGTACATCATAACAGTAACGCTTTCTCTCTCACTAACTAGCTCTAACTTGTACAAGAAACCTGAATATTGTATCTTGAATACTGAGAATTAAGGTCAAGAAGTTCGATCTCACCTTCATTATATTGACATGCACAGGGCTCTTGAGCCTCATGAACCACATCAGCCAATGCGATACCAAAAGCTGACAAGATACCCGCATAGCTGCATCACAATACAAGAGAAAGTCAGTAAGAATTAGTGCAAGCATCTGCCCAGTGCTCAGAAGGTCATGGGTTTAAATGCGGTTAGGGACTCAGAATTGTTTCTGAGTTTCTTACATATAATCACCACGCTTAGCAAACCAAACAACATTGTATAAATATGGCTCGTCGAACCTTGCAGCTTGCAGCAGGTCACCAGTCAACAAAACATCTACAAGAACCAAGTTAATTGACCGTACTCAAAAGATAGCGGCTGTACATTTAACCACAATAAATGCCTTGCGAACCTAACACAACAAATAGCCAGATAGAAAGCCATATATTTTTGCGAAATTTGTCCCTGTACTAAAACATTGTAAATGCTAGGTTTGAAGTTTTTAGGTCTTTTCAGTGCATTTTTATGAGTGTTTCTAGGGTTTTCGTGCACTACAAATTTGATTTCTTGATTTCTTGGGTATGCATGATCGAATTGTCTTCCACATTGTATTAGCGTCATTTGCATTTTGTCATATCTGTTCTTCTACAAAACATTTCTGAGAAAGTCGCCATCTTTATTGGTATGGTCACGTGACTTAGCTTCCCAAGAGTCTCTATAGCTCAGTGCACGTGGGAAGAGCATCCACCTGGTGTTCCGAAGGTCATCAGGCCCGTAGCCACCATGAGGCGAACCGAGGCACTTGCCTTGGCAAAAATTTTGAAATATATGTACTGATTTTCTAAATTTAGTACATTTTCATGTGACTCTAGGGATGAAAATTTCAAAAAAAATTCCGGAAGAACATGCCCCTGGACCCCCTAGAATTCACTCACGCCTTCAGCGCTCAGACGGCCAAATTAATTTTATACTGCCTCGGTTAATATTTTCTCCTGGCTACGGGCCTGGTATAGGACCATTATTTTTTTCCAGGCGTTTTAAAATAGAACGAAATAGACCATCTGGTATTGATACAGCCATTTTTTAATGTCACAAACGTCCAAACTTTTGAGACCTTTTGAAACATATCAGTAAAATTACTTTATTCAATTAATTTGCTTTGAATAGTCGGAAGGATAAATTGCTTGTTCCTTTGCCAATTTCTTGTGCATTTCTGAGATTCTGCATCTGGACTCGATTCTGTTCAACAGCATAATGACGTATTGAACATGCATGAAGATCTCTTTAACAGTGCCCGGATGTTTTTAATACAAGTTTATTCTCGAACTTACATGCTTCATCATCGAGTTTATGGAACACAACGGCTGTAGCCTTGTTGGCTTTCATCTTGGTTCGCACATCTTTCACTTTCTCCGACCACACTTTACCTTGACAAATAGAAACAAACTCAGCTATTAGGGATCATAATACATTTCTCATCCTATAAATTAAAGGGCTATTATCATGGCATAGCGCATGCGTACGTAATGTCTCTCAAATCCAACAAAATCAAGTTATATACTAAACATAATGACTAATATGGGGAGGCGATAATAAATCTGTCTTTCCCAGTACACTATTTGGTCGGATGGCCTGTTTTAGAAGGCGATTTAAGTAGATTATAGTACTTAATGTGTTGTGAAGCGAATTTAGTGTTAGCTCTTTTAAAAAAACGAATTATTAAATCAGCATCCAAATGCATTGAACTTTGAAGAATCCATTGAATCAAAGGTTTTCTGTTCAAAAGCATTGTTTCATTTTAATATTTTTTGGCTATGAAACAAAACATTTTTTTAGAAATCCGAAATTTATTCAGTACAGCCATGAAACTGTCCCTTTGTTTTTAAAATGTACCATTAATTTTGTGTACCACAGAAAGAAAGAAATTCGTACCGGTGTAATTCACTGTAAGAACAAACACAGGATTGTCGGGAAGAGTGGGACGGTCCTTCCAGATTTCGTCCACCAGGTTGGGAGTGACATAACTCAGGGTTAGGTTCCCTGTGGCGAGATTCTGAAGATTTTAAAGCAAAATATCAGGATAACTACCCTGGCTGCCAGAGGTTAGCTCTCACCCAAAAAAACTATAGCCCAGGCCCCAACCGCGCCGAAGGCGCCAAGAGCGTGAGCCTGGTAGTTCTTTGGGTGAGAGCTAACCTCTGGCACCCAGGGCCAGGGTACAGGATAATTGTTCTGAGGAAATCTTTATATTGAGGGTCATGCTATTTGAGATAGTCATCGACAACTTTATCAGCCATGATATCGGCCATGGGATATAACGAGATCACCGATCGTAACGTCTAAAAGACTATCGAATGGACATCAAGAGAAATCTGAAGACAGGTGCACGTGTTTAGAATGTTAGCAGCATTGTTAAGCAGTTACGGTAGTTTAGTAAAACATTCCTATACATTTTTATTGATACGAATCGGGGTAACGTACCTTCACATAGTCGTTGCGGTCACCTGTGTCAAAGGAAACAAGCTTATAAGCAACAAGAACAATCCGGAAATATATTCCGCAATGTACATTTGATCAATAAGTCTGCCTCCAAACGTCCTAAAACTTAGTAATGCCCCTCTCTCTATTACCGTATTTGTTTTATTAAACGGCCGTCTGTAATAAATGCCCGTCTCTAATAAACGCTCCTCTCTGCTAAACGCCCCGTTTCTAATAAACGACTCGTCTCTAATCAACGCCCCTCTTCAATAAACACCCCTCTCTAATAAACACCATGTCTCTAATAATCGTCTCGTCTCTAGCTTTAACTCTATCTTTAACTGCTTTGAATTGAGGAATTATAATAATTAATTAATTACCTTAATATAATTATTACTTTTGTATTTGAATTATTACCTTTGTTTTGTTTTCTTTGTAAAATACCATTTATAATTGTAATATTTAGCTTTGATAATATCTGTATTGAGATCATGTCAATAAAGCGCAATTTTACCTTTACAAGGGGCTATGTCACGGTAATGCGCATGCTCTCAAGTCATGTCAGGAACAAAGCCTTCACAGTCATGAAACACAAAATGTAAGCTCAACAGTATAACAAGAAATGATAAAATGGTTATATATTATGAAAACCAAAAGTGTCTAAATACAAGAAATACAATTTTGACAGCGAATGGATTTAACTTATTTAATGTCTAGCCTGGACCGAAATTAAGTTTAGTGTTTGTAAATTACAAATTATAAATTTTAATCTTCCCGAATTTTAATCATCCACGTTCCTTTAGGACTTTAGTATCATCATCTCTCTTGTGTTTTTCTACCTCAGTAACCATTTATTTTTAGACTTCCTCTGATTTATGGAGAATTTCGTACATCGCAAAAATGCCTTGAAATAGCCGTGACATGCATAGCCCCTTTAATAAACTCCCCTCGAATATAAGGTTCCACTAGACTAACTAAATATGATGGAGAGCAGCTATTTATAATTATTTACCTATACAGCCTACCCTTCGAAACCGAAGATTTCTGGCTGGGGTCAGCGACAAAAGACACTATTAATAATCTTGAAAGTAAACGTAATCCTCTGTCTGACAGGGAGCCAGCATAGTTTTCTCAAAACAGGAGTTACATGATCTCAGAGTTTGGATCTCATCAGTAATCTGGCAGCTGAGTTCTGAAGACGCTGTAGTTTACTATCTTTTATCCCTGTTCGTGCAATTGACCATACTAAAAACGATGGCGACTGATACATTTACCCATAATTCTTAGCGCACAAACCCCTAAAAACCATCATAAAAATACACTGACGAATTTTGCAAAAATATCTGGCTTTCTATGTGCTTATTCGTTGTGTTAGGTTCGCAAGGTATTGTGGTTAAATGTACAGCCGCTATCGTGTTTAGTATGGTCAATTTCCATTATTAAAACCTTTTGCGACCTATCTGAAATAGAAACAGGCTACCTGTTAATGGATTCTGCGACACACAGACAGACATGACAGACAGACATGACAGACAGACAGACAGACAGACACTACAGACAGACTTACTAATGGATACAAGCCGAGGATCTATTCCCACTGAGGCGGGGACGGAGGTGGAGGTGGAGGTGGAGACGGAGGTGGAGGCGGAGGTGGAGACGGAGGTGGAGGCGGAGGTGGAGACGGAGCTGGAGGTGGAGGTGGAGACGGAGGTAGAGGTGGAGGCGGAGGCGGAGGTGGAGGTGGAGGCAGAGACGGAGGTGGAGGTCGAGACGGAGGTGGAGGAAAAGGTGGATGTGGAGGATGAGGTGGTGGTGGTGGTGGTGGTAGTGGTGGAAGTGGAAGTGCAAGTGGTTGATATTTTATGCCAAGTTGTTTTTTAAATGTTACCCCAGTACCTTTATCTGGTTTATCCTATCCTTCTTGCCCCTTTCCTTACTGGTGTTATTAAATATAGCCAGTGACGTAATTGGTAATAATGATTGTTTCCTTCGAAACTCAGAGGTACTTAGATCTATAATACCTGTTTTCCTGTTATTGAAGTTACCCTGTGCTTTTGACGCATATCCTGCAGATGAGATGCAGTCATACCCTGTTGCGGTTCAAGCACTACCTTTGTAGACAGATTCAAAGTAACCAAAGACAAATGACCCAAATTGCAAGATCATTCTATACCCGAAGATAGGGGCATGACGTCTTCCCTACTTCGTTCTATTCAAATATTTCAACGTTTCCTCTACAAATGACAAATGATTAGTGTGAAAATATTTGTGTTATTGAAAGGCACTGCATTATATGATATAGGGAACACAAAACCTGACCACAAGTGGAATTCCTTCAATGTGTTCTTCCTGGGTGACATAATCCATATGGTATTTCCTGGCATTTCGATACGTTTTAACAAGAGTTTTCCGTCTCATCTGCGCGCAAGAGACAATTGTAAATGAATTGACAGGTTTGTGGAAAATTACAAACAATGTCATCTCTTAACAAATGATTGACAAGACTGTATTGATGTTACGTCTCACATAACTATTTTTCATGTGTTTTTAAAGATAAATGATTAATCAGTAATAATAATAATAATAATAATAATAATCCTAATCATAATAATGTACAATAGATCTGATAAGTATGACGATTCATTTGTGGATGTATACTAAAAGAACGAACATATTATGACAGATCATATAACATTATACGCATCAACTTCCACCGAGCAACATTTTAATTCTCGGCACAACTCCAACTAGTCCAGCATGCATTTGAAAATAGCATTTTACTAGTTTCAACCCGTGCATCTATCTTTAGCATTCTATTTCGTATACTACTGGACGAAATAGAAAATACTTACTGATCTGTTGGTTGTGAAACGCAGGAAAATACGTTTACTTTCCGAAGTGAGGGAACTTAAGTAATACTTTCATTTTCAGTCCATAGTCTATAATAATAATACTTAATACTATTATATTGTCTATTTTAGCAAGAAAAGTGAACATTAAGTACTGACGGCCAGCACAGTAAGACCAACTTCGGGTAGTAAATTACAACAAGGAGAATGGAGTGGGAATTATTATAGAGTGTTGGACTCTCAACTAACAATGGTTTTCAGGGGTTAACTTATTCATCGAAGTTATTCAGTCAGCTACAGTTTTTCATGTTGCATGAGATAAGATAGTAACCTGGCAATGTGCGCTGGTTTGTTCTGTTTTGTATATAAATCTATATACACTTGAAGAAAGTGTTGTAAATATGCCCAATAGTGATGTGATTGATATGTGTGTGGCTTGACCCAGCTTACGCATATACCTGACTCGGCGCACTGTCGCAGACAGCTTTTCTTGTTTGTTTTCAGAGAGATATTGATAAAAGCTTAACCAAAACCACTTCCCACCTCCCCCAACTCAAGGTGGGTGCATTTCAACATAGCTCGACTGAAAAGAAAACGCAGGAACCACGCAAACTTTCAACGAAATGGAGGAGGGACTGTGGTACTGTTTGAAATGTGAAGCGACCAATGAACTGAACAACTTGATTTTCAAAACATTTACGAGACTGAAGTAGGTCAGACAAACAGATTTTTTGACCAGGAGTGTGGCCGGATGCTTAAGTTAGTTTGCTAGCTGTGCAAGATGGGCACATACTTATCTTGAAAGGTACTTTGAATTTCATGACTGGTGAGAATAGAAGAATTTTGGGGTGAACCCGTTGTAAGAATAAATAAAGCGGAAAATCATTTTCATTCGTTGTTGTGAAGGTAAGAGAAGGTTCTGGAGGGTGCTAGGCAGAAACATACAGTGCAATTGGAACGAAAAGTAATATGCACACACTTACCCTCCCTCGCGGGCGCGGCCGGGGGGGGGGGGGGGGGGGGGGGGGGGGGGGGGGGGGGGGGGGGGGGGGGGGGGGGGGGGGGGGGGG
>JANVCJ010084698.1:0-10896 GCA_026413505.1 Epizoanthus ramosus | reverse complement strand
GACAATATATTTTATTTGCCACTCTTAATATACATCTCCCGATCAAAAAAAAAAGAAAAAAGGAGGCGGCCTTCGAACAGGAAGCGGGCGGGGACGCTAAACATAAGCATTTTTTTACTTGGCCTAATAAGACAATGAAACATTTGTCACTTTCCATATACTCAAATTTTGTGATTTATGCAATTGTAAGGTCTTTGAAAGTACCATATTTTCTCTAACAAGCACCTATTTCTATTAAGCACACCTTGCTAGTGAGTAACCCCACCATTACCAAAGACGATTTTTTAATAAGTTCCCTGCTCTAAGGAGTGCCACACCCCACCTCCTTCTGCACTCTATGTTTGCTTTTAAAATAGGAGCAACATAATGATATATGAATAAAATTATATTTTAATGGTGAATTTGTTGGTGAACAGCATTGCAGATACAGTAAACACCATCTTGTAAGAACCTAGTGATTTACGAACCTGTAGGCAGAAATTTTGGATTTTAATACCCAAAAATAGAAGAACCTGTTTAGCCAACCAAAGCCACAAGGTTCCTATATGAAGAGTCACTCTGAACAACGAAACAGTGGTATAGCCAAAATCTGGGACTGTAAAATATAAATTTGCTATACATTTGGCCCTTCAATAAAAATATCATTACTGAAATTACATACATACAGGCCTTTCACTGAAGAAAATAGCAGGCATGCGAGGACCATCATTTACCTAAATTGTCAGAAACTACCCCACAATATAAGAACCTGGTTTGCCAGACTTGAAAAAATCTAGGTTCTTACACACAGGTGTTTACTGACAGTATATCCTTGTCTATATCAAGTTGAAATAGGCATACTGTTCCTTACAGTAACACTGTTGATTTCCCTGCTAAAATGAAGAAACACCTCCCTCTGATGAATGGTTTTCTCTGATCATTGGCCCTCAATAAAACAGAAAAATGTAATGGGAAACCCTCTCTAATGAACAACCAGCTCTAATAAGAACCCTCCACCCAAGAATGGAAAACATAAGCACCCTGTACTGAAGAGATAAATATATTTGACTTGGAACTGATCCAAAAATATAATTTGGAACTTTAGCCATTTGTCATGTTGTTTATACTTAAACTTCCTGAACTTACTTGATTGGAGACTTCTTGAAGTATTGGATGGAATAAATTATAATAAGTTAATTTTGGGATCAAAAAATTCTGACCTCTATGGCAATTGTCTCTTTAATACAACATGGTAAGTATAATTTTATGAAACTGAAACAGTTAACTTCCTGTTTCCGTGTTTATAAGACTTGTTATTTTTATCATGTGCACAGAGTTTCACTTTCATGTTTCCTGCTAATTTGCAATATAATTTGTACTTGTAGCACAAAACAAAGTAGGGTTTGTATCAAATGCAAATGATTTATCTCTGTGTACTTTAAATCTATGCATAAATAAGTGTGATTAGGTTTGGATGATTAGTAGCACATCTTGAATTCTTCTCATCCATGTAATGTAGTATTTTGACAGATTCTTTTTTCTGACCTCTAAACATTGTTGCAAGATTTATTGAGAAGTAATAAAGTGAATTAATATTTATACCTACAATAACAGTTAATTTATAATTAGGATCACTGTTAAAGACCAAGTGATCATTCTCACTGTACTTTTTTGTGGATCTTTTAATTAGTATGCAGTTTTTAGAGAATTTGTTACATTGCCAGTTATTAATATACCAGTATTATACTTGGCCCTTTGCTTTAATATATGATATATTTCATTTTGTATCAGATTAAAAAGATTGCATGTCTTGTTTTGTTTCATCAAATATATATGATTGTAAAACAATTGATGATAATATTTCCAAATACAGTGGCTCAGAAAGTACAAAAGAACGTCAAGCTTAGTGCAGCAGTTCAATTTTAATAATTAATTTTGCATATTTAGGTCTGAGAACTTTGAAAATTAATATGACTTATGATTTAGCAATAGAATTTGGTCATTCTGAAAATAATTCTATACTACTGATATATAAAGATACTTGATTGATTATTGCAGAAGGAAACTTCATTTGATATATAACTCTTAATGCTAGTCATGAAATATCAAGCTTCATTTCTGTGCCATGAAGTAGGTAAGAACTATACTTCAGTTCTCTTGTTTTCAACAAAACTACTAGTGAAATAATATAGAGCTCTTGATTAATTTATGATGTTATTAAATCAGAAACAAAAGAAAATGAGACTGCATATCCAGTGTGATAATGTTTTATATTAAGATGGTAATGGGTATTTAGTGACCTGTTATCAGGGGTCACTTTAAGTCTGATATGATCACGAAAGGAGGAGAAATGGAGTCACATGATGGAAGGGAGAACATAATATATCATTCTAATATTATAGCTGGAATGAAATAATTATGTGAGTGCGCAAAGGTATTCCATGATATGACATGATATATAGAACTTTTTAATAAGATATATTATTGTAACCTGCTAATTTCTACAGTATGGTTTTTGATACAGCAGACACAAACTTGAGATCAGATCAGAATTCCTAAAACCTGGTTCAACAGATCACAATAACCTGGAACAGAGCATGACAACCTGAAAATTTTGCATGTCAAAAACCTGGAGCACTTTCCAAAAATCCAGAGCAGGTCATGAAAACCTGGATTATACTTCAGAAACCCATGTCAGTTTTTTATTTCCATATAATTTTGTTCCATTATATTTCCCCAAACCTTGGTAAAGACTTTTTTATCAGTTTTTAGGATGGTTTCTATAACAAAAACTACCAATAAACAGATAGTTTGTTTCAAACAAAGTTTAAACCTTTCCCATTTCATGTTTTTCAGTAGAGATTCTTACTTTGTTTGACAACAGTAATTTCACTAGCTACCTGCTTTTATTGAAAATCCTGTGAAGGATCTCCTTTTTCTACGCTATTAAATAAAAGCTCAAACAGAACTGAACTGCACATACTTTGGAACACTATGATATCAGTGATTATATTGTTGATTGGCGCTCTGTGCAATGCACAGAGGGGACTAATGTTACCCGGGACCAAAGGCTGAGTGAAACATTCTTCCCGAGGGTAAACAGAAACTTGTTTTCCACAGAGAAACCAGTCAACAGTGTTTTTGTTATATGAATATTGTAATTTCAAATATTTAAGTGATAAACGCTAATTTCAAGTGAAAATTTTCCAACTATGGAACATGAGTATTTGTTTCCAGAAACAATGAAATAATATCAATTAGTTTGTTTAACTAATCACAACATGTGTACTATTGTGATTATTGTGACAGGATAATAAAAATACAATTTACTCTTTGCTTATAAGTGTAGTGAAGAGTAAAATATTTTAAAATAATACTTTCAGATGTAACAGATAACAAGAATTTTCAATTGTAATATAATTTTTGTTGTCAAACTTTTTGTAACTTTAGATTATTAAATTGTAAGAAATGAAAAACTAACAAAGAATAACACTAATTTATATTATAAATGTAAAATATATGGTTTTGGTATGAATGTTATTATCACTTCACATATTTTAAGGATATTTGTTGGTGTATATAACATATTCAGCCTAATTCAGTTTATCTCCTTTCATACCATATAATTATATCAATATACATACAGTAAGTACATGTGAGCAATTTGTTAATCAGCGAGAGCAAATTCTCATAGGTGAATTGCCAAATTATCCCAAATTAATTTGTGATAAATGTGAGGAGGAAGGGTCAAAACTTTCTTTAACCTTATTAAACCACTGAATTAGACTGAATGTTTAATTATGTTTGTCCGTTGCAACAGTTATATTTTTTTCAGTTTAATTGTTTAACTTTCACTTGTTTGTTGCTTTTCACAGTGTAGTTTTATTGCATTTAATTTTAAGTACTTAGTGGCATGTGACATGTTTCTGGCATTGTGCTGTGCGCTTTGCACCGATGGTCTCTACAATTCAATGATCTGGAAAATTCCTAAACTATGACACTGTAGCCATCGGTGCACAGTAGGGAATGAGTTGGGGTTAGTTTCTAATTATTATGTTTTTTTTCTGTTTTTGATCATTTGAAGTTTATAGCAGAAATAATTATAGTAAGCTTCAATAGGAATTTACTAATAAGTTTGATTATTTAATTTAATTTTGCTTGTGTTAGCAACATTAGTAATTAAAGAGCTTATTGAACCAAATTAAGTCTACGGATTGCTTGAGTAAAACCAAAGTCTCCAGCTGATAAATATACCTGCACTTTGCCAATGACCCTGTAGTTTACAAGTTGTTTTTGGTTCAGGGAGTATAGCACCAGCCAACCATGCCAGAATCAACATAACTTGTACAGTTGCATTTTCTGTGGAATGTTTTGATTCTTTGATCAGGTGGGCAATGTCCAGAGCCTAATAGGGTCTAACAGCAATAGGAACAAAATCACATGTACAAGTCAAGTCAAATTTTTATTTTACTGGATTTCAAGAGAAATGTGACATCGGTGACTTAATCTTTCAAGGCCACTGCAGCCCAGTGAGCTGTGCTACCTACTGTTACCTTAAGTGACTTCATTTTTGGGTAATTCCAGTGTTAAAGTCTGGAGTTTAACTGTGACTGAGTATTCATTGATGTGCAGTGTTGGGAGGACCACAGCAGGCACTCAAGTCAATCCATGATTTGTTGCTTCAAAGTCTAGAGTTGTGATGCCGTGTAAAATTGCAAGACCTGGTCCGTTAAAGCTCTCTTTACCACAACTGGGAAAACCATTGGGTAATTTTTGCATCTACTTTTTCTCTTTCTTGATTCCGTGTCTGTGTTAAAGTTTCAGAGATGAAACTGATTCTGCTTCAACGTTTAAGAGCACTGTAATTAAGTAAATATGTGAGCAGCTTATAGAGCATAAATTAAGGGTGATAGTGGTGTATAGAGCTAATAGATGTGTCTAGTGTGGCCCTCATATTTTGTTGACCAAATTGGGGATTTTGTTTAGCAATAATTCAGTTTTGTTATTTCTCTTAAGACACGTGAAGTCACAAGCATTGTTTTCATTGAGCGTTTGAGTTGTCTCTCTTGTGGTGAAGCGATCCATTTCCTTGCACTTGGCACTACTGTGCACGGTGTCATGATACGTTTGTGGTTATTCTAGTAAGTTTTGAAATTGACGTCGTTTTCCTTCCATTTTTATCTTGAAGTTTTAGTAATTTGAGTTTAAAGACATTGAATGTTATGTTTTACTGGACAAGAAGTAGAATTTGTAGGCTTGTTGCAGAATCGACAGAGTTGTTACAACGTAAATGGGATTTCATTTTCATATTTAGTTTTGTTATGTATGTTCTATCACGATAAATAGAGTATGTTTTAAGTTTCACTATTTGTTTGTAATCACGTTCTTGCTTCTACACACGGAGTGTCCGCTTTTCGAAGTTGTGGGTTAATTCCACTGTACTTTCAAAGTATATTGAAATTAGAATGAGACTATCTTTTCTGTTCAATTAACGATATCTGTACTTATTGGAAACAAAAATGGAAAAAAATGTATGCAACAAATGTAGGTTTTTGGTAGAAGCGGTCCTTCTTGTTGTCTTTTCGGGCGTACATATTTTGACGATAAATTAGCATTGGCAGTCTACCATCAAGAAAACAATTGCTTGAATTTTTTCGGTCACCAAATTAGTACAAATTTGTGGTTGCTTCTAATTGAATTGAAGTGATTCTTATATGAACTTACAAAATGTCTGATTGTACAATTTAAGCTCGTGACAGTTTGTACAGCATTCGTTTGTACAGATTTCGAAGGCATATTTTAAATTTCGAAAGACAGCTAGCACAGGCAAACCCGGTTAACGATAACTATCTGGCCAACAGAATTGAAACTTTTAGTTTTGAGTATGACGGTTATCAAAACTGTAAAGCTCGTTCACAATATTCCACAATCTTAGATACACTCGTAAACGTCGATCGTGATTGCAACATTTTGTAAAAAGGTATCTTCGGTTTCGGAGGCCAATCCTGTGAGACGGGGGGAGGTGACGGGGCGGGAGTTTGTTTTGAAACCTGTGGTAATAGAGCCAGTTAGTAGCGGGTAAGACTTTGCCCAGCTGTCATGCTGTCGATTATAGTACGAAATGGGAAGTTGTATCTTCTCTTTGAAAGGAAGTCCTTGGCCGACCGTTCTGTCCGATATTTTAAGACGTTTTCAGCTATATTGATCAAGAAAGCGTTACTGAATCTTGAAGATATTCAAACAAACTTTGGCCGAATGTTGACACGCCGCCTGCACTTGTAAATAGCACGTCTTTCTGCCGTGGAAACCGCTTGACATTTGCGACATGGCTGGCGAACATTCATACTCCGAGAAGTGACAAATTCAGTGTAGATAAGCGGAATTACGCTTGTTTGGATAATCCTTGTACTGTACATTTGGGTTCTGCGAGTCGTTGGCCAACGGTTCTTTTAAGCGAAGTGAGTAAGAAAGTAGAAGGAATTGTTTCCCGCCGTTTTGAAAGGAGTTTAGAAAAGAAGTTATGATTAAACCCCGGATGACATATTGGAAGAGAAACGCAGAACTTGACATTTCAAGAGTGAGCTCTTCAGCAAAGAGTTTTTAACTAAGTGGTTGCTGATAATTAGAACCGCCAAACAACAGGTGCTTTTGTGATGCTTTACTGGTTTTGAAAAGAGACAATAATTAGTTAAATCATTATTGACTGTAATTGGTGAAGTCATGTAATTAAGTAATGTCTGTGCCCTTTTCTAATGACCTAAGGCTTAGCACCAAGCCTTTGTTGTTACGTACATTTTGCGAGTTGAGAGGGTTTTTTGGCCCAATCAGTCTATGGCCAGGGAGAAAACGGCCTTGTAGAATCCTGTTGGGATTATCAAATATTATGGAATTGTCTCGCCGGCGTGTTGACGTGCACAAGACCTGCTTTCGCACTCACGCGTTTGCAAAGGGTAATAGGATTTCTTCATGTTTCCCGTTACAAGTCTGTTAATATACTTGTAGCCCAGGAGATGATGGAAAGACCTTCATCTCTGCTTCACTAATGGCAGTCCTTGGTTAGGCTTGCAAAATACTGGTAGTTCACTGGCGCTCAAACGTGGGAGCAAGCAGAAGACAGCAGCACTTGGCTTATGTTTTTTCTTGTTGTGAATTGCAAGTCTACACAACTAATTACAAACTTGTTTTGAAGCGTAAAGAGCAACCTCGTGTTTACTTCCGGTGCTCTCTGAGACTGAGCTTTTTTACTTGCTCGTAATATCTTGGCGAATCCTACGTAGTCGTACATGTACAAGAAGCAATGCTTATTCCATTCCGTTAATTGAAAATGAATACACAGATTTATTTCTTTGATAATGTCAGTGATCATTTCGTTCAAGGCACTTCCGGTGAAAGGACTGCTCACTGCACTGGGTACCAGCACGTTCTTGTCGCAAGTTGCCAAAAGACGGGTGGTACATTTTGTTTTGTTAGAATAGCCGGTGTTTAACAGTGTTTTATCTGTCACAATTTGGTAGTTTTGTTTACTAACAGTAAACGTCTGCTTTAGTTCACAAAATGTCTATCAAAGTGGAACCGTTGTTCGGACAGTGAATTCGATTCGTTTACTCGGATATGTATGGTTGTAATTTTGATGTGTGCGATGGGATATTGATGGAAGTAGTTTCTCACAAACCATTAGCTTGTGTCAACATTTATTTTCTTGAGTGCAGTAAGCATTTGTAATCTTCGTATGTTTAAAATGACAGGTCAACGGAGTTGTCAGTTAACTCGCTAGTATCACTAATGATTTCGTTCCGTTTTAACAGCACAAGTAATGTATATTTGTCACTTTGACTGAATAAAATCCGGAATTTATCCGGGTCTACTTTGTAGCCCCATGCAGTTCAGTTGTTAAATGTATATTGCTTTTGTGCTGCCAACATTTGTCCCATTTTAGTAGAACTTATATCCCTATTATCTTGTTTTGTAGGTGGTCTGAAAGAATTTTGCAAGAAATACGAAAATTTATGCGAGAGTGCGGTACCACGAATCTGTACCCAGGCAAATCCAGATTCCGCACTAACGCCGACCAAAGAATCAGACGACTTGCGCCCGCAAGGACCACCGGTCACCGCAATACTGCCATTTCTGTATCTTGGTAACGAGGAAGGGGCGGCAGATGAAGAGTTGATTGACAGGCTGTCAATTAAATATGTTTTAAACATGACCCCTATTTGTCCAAACTACTTCATACAGAAAGCAGACATGCACTATAAACAAATCAAAATCTGTGACACAAGCCAGGCAGATATTGGACAGTACTTTGACGAGGCTGTCAAATTTATAGGTAAGATGTGCCTTTTTGTACATTTTTTTCCGTACACGTGGAGAGATGTAACCTGTAGCTTTGGAGTGTATGGCATTTCATTAGAAATTCAGGAAACTAAAGAAGTGTGGACCGAGGACCTCGCGCCAGGGGCCTCGGTCTGAGTGAAAAAGGTCTCTTCACGCAGGCTAGTGAGCTCTAAGTAGCTTTCGTTCTTCGGCAGCTGTAGAAGAATGTTAGCACGCAATGTAGACAGTGGAGCTAACGTGACCACATTTGCGTTACAGATGAAGCCAATGACCGAGGAAGTTGTGTACTTGTTCACTGTCACGCAGGAGTGTCTCGCTCGGCTACAGTCACAGTTGCCTACATCATGAAACACACAGGAATGTCATTAAACGAGGCCTACAAGTTTGTGAAGGAGAGAAGACCCGTCATTTCTCCCAACCTCAACTTCATGGGACATCTCCTCAAGTATGAGAAGAACAGAAAGAATGGTCACGTATGAACTGGAACGACAGTGAAATGCATAAATACAAAAGATGTTGAGTCTTGCTTGAACTAATTAGACTGTTAGACAAGTTGATCGCCCCACATTTTGCTGATTTGACAAAAGATTGCAACTTAAAGTTTGCATCTTTCGACATTTGTTGGATTTTTAAACAGATTTTGTGATGGTAAACCTAATGTTCTAAACTAATTCACTGAATGGTTTGAGAAAAATGAAAGTTTCAGTTCGAATTTATAGTCAGAATTGTTGACATGACAATCAATTTCTAGCAAACGTTTATGTAACCGCGGACCTGTCTGGGAATAGTAGAAATCAAACGAGTTATTGCCGCAGATTCCTCCGAAAGTAGAGGTGAACTGCTTGGGGAGAACCCATTACATTTGTCTTGCTTGTCTTGAAGAGCAAAAGAGTTTCAATTTTTGATTGTTTCAGTTGAACTTAACATTTCCCGGTCAAGTTTGAACATTTTTCATCTGAAACTGCTGCAGGAAAATCGTTCACGTAAACTGGGTATTCTGAGGCAATCCTAGTATACTCGACTTTTCTTGCGATTTTTCGTCAACTGATTATAGTACCACATATTCTTGATGTTCCGTAAACTAACGAGGAATGATTACTGACGAAGAACTAAATAGCAAGGCCTATACCTGCAGATTGAATCCATTCCGCTGCGAAGAAAATAGCATCTAAATTGGAGGTTATATAACGTCCGCATTACTAAATTCGTAGTCTTTTTTATTTTGAAGCTTCAGCAGCGGAAGGAACAAAACAGCACAACTCGTGAGAGTAACTGATAGTGCCAGCCTTGAGCTTGTTCGTGTATCGGACCAACGGCAACACCTCGCCGTGGTAGATCGGAAATTGTATTGCGCCCGATTTCACCGTCGGCTCTCTCTCTCTCTCTCTCTTACCATCAGTTTCACAGCCCGGTCTTTCGTTGTAAAAGATATGAAGATATTTAGATAAAGAAACAATGTTGCTTGTAAATGTATTGACTGTAGACAGACTCGGGTACAGAAATTGGCACTTTCTCAGACACGCGTGCGTAGAGTAATTTGCCAGGAATAATCGTCAAATTGAATAAACCAATTAAATTCCAAATTGAAGTCAGTATGACAAAAGCTAAAACCATTTCAGCAAAGCAGTTTCATTTAATATACAGGCTAATGTGTGATGATGGAAACTGCCAGTGAATAAGTAATTGACATCAGACAAAATCTGAAGTATCGGCAAGGTATATTGTAACAAACTTTATGACAGACTGACACGGCTGAATCAGAGTGAACCAATATATCAGTCATAATATATAGTAAAACTGCTGTAATTGTGATTCTGTTGAGGTCCTGGAGAAGCCAAGAGAATCGCTAAATTTGATAGTTGTAATAAATTTTATAGGATCTCCAGAAAGTTTTATAATAAAAGAAGAGAGTGTATGTTGTGCTGTGCATGTGATACTGTTCATACCTCGTTCAGACATCCCCCAAACTGGGCAGCCGTTACTTTTGTTAACTTCTCTTGGGAGATTATGCAGATCAATTTCTGTATTCTGGCCAGTTTGTTTTCTGGGGCATGCGCATCGTGACTTGCTAGGTCGTTTGCCTTTCAAGACCGATTGGCAACCAGCATGTTTTGCGACCATTTGTTATCGTTTACATGAACATTCACTGCTTAGCGCGTCTTTACAAGGGCAGATAGGTACCCTAGTCTCAATGTCCCATGTTCCGCGTATGTCCTAAAAGTTTTCTTTTAACCCAAACTTTTGCGACCAAAAAAGAAACAGGCCGGGAATAGTTGTATTTGCAAGAAAATTATAGATAGTTAAATATATGCAAGCATATGCAAGTCACCTTTTTGGTTTTTTATGATGGATGGTAAAGGACATACCTGGAACATGAAAATTGTTAATACTTATTGGCCTATATAAGGTCTATACTCTTGTTTATTTATTTTAAACGCTTGGAAGTTAATTAGACTACCAGTAAAAAATCCCCATTTCTTCCTCTTAAGTTCGTCGAGCGGTACGGACTAGAGAAAGTGGCGGACGAGCGGGCGCGTGGAAACTGGGGCGAGGAATCTCTCCTCAACTTTTTCTCGTCATTCC
>JANVCJ010084687.1:0-10897 GCA_026413505.1 Epizoanthus ramosus | reverse complement strand
AATGTTTGCATAATTTCATGCAGCCCCTCATTTTTGGTTGAACAAAAAGGCATGGCCCCCTCCCCATTTGCACCAGCGACAAAACTTAATGACAGCCTCGATTCTTTGAGTTCAAACTGACCCTAGATCCATACATGTAACTCCAAATTTGTTTATTACATTATAACAAGAATTTTTGTAAGTACAGTAACCCATTTGTTACATGTAAAGGAGCACTGCCATCTAATCTCAAACCAGGAACTTTCAAATGTAAATACACTGCAATACCCGTCTGTTCATCAAAACTACCATCAAGCCATCTTGGTAACTCTTGAAATCAGCGACTATCTTGATTGCACTTCTTCTAAATGTTATTTGTTACTTGATGGAAGAAAGCATGGGAGTCGGTTAAGTGGGGATCCCTCTATTCTCTTTGGCCCGAGCCCTCTCTTAATCACTACCACAGGTACCAATGGAGGATCAGTAAAATAATAAGAGCAAAAGTGAAGAAATAATTATTCAATACATAAAATAGGAGCAATTGTATGGGCCGGGATAAAAATTGTCTATGTAAATAAAATTCAAATGTCTTTCATTAAAATTCTAGTTTTTAAAATTCTTTTTAAATTAAAACTCATTGTAGTTATGGGCACAAATAACCACGTGACATTTTCCACTACAAGGGATTTTCAGGTGGAAAAGAAAAACACATTGGCTAAGCTCAACTACATGTAAAGCATCTAGATGAGAATGCGATAAAATGTCTATTCTCTTGCTAAGCATGAGCTCACACCATAGAACTTGCTGTCACTGGAGTGTACACAACAAGTAAAAAGCTACTGGTTGCTGGGGTATACATCCAGTCTTCAGTGACAAGCCAAGGTGCTTGTTTTTGGCTCCTCTCAAGATGAATCTGTGTTGGTAGTCGGCAACAGTGATCACTTGACTTCAATGACAGTGAAAGCAGGATGAAATACTCAAAGTGGGGTTTTCTGGTAGATTAGTTCTAAAATCGCTAGGTTTCCTATGTTGGCGACAAAGCAAAAATATGGATAAATCAACTGAAAGTTGATGTTATGATTTTTGCCGAGGGTGGAAGTTAACATTTCAAGCGCAAGCCCTATATCAGAGCAAAAGATGGGATTGAAGGGCTAGTGCTTAAAATGTAAGCTCCAACCTTGCACCTTCACAGCGAAAAATAAAACACATCAACTTCCAGTGGATTTATCCATAAAGTGGACTTGTGTCTGACACAGAAGGTCTGTAAAGTCTTGTTTACACTGGCGATGGAGAGATGTGAAAGCATCGGTCGGAGTCCACACAAACACTGTAAAATGGAGAAGGAACAGAACAGATCAAAACCTTCCCATTGTCTTCTGTGCCATCTCCATTTAACAGTATTTATATGGACTCTGGTGCTTCCGCTTCCATCTCTGCTTCTGTCACTAGTGTAAACCAGCAGGGCCGTAGCTAGCGTTATGCTTTTCTTCTTTATTATTGATTTATCATTCAGAATGAAAGAGTACGCACATACGTACCGGTATGTTTAGTTTAAATTGTCATCTTTTATACTCTATCGGAAACTTATATTAAAAATTCATTCAAAACAAGTAAAGAGTATTTTTAAAAATCCTACTTCCGAAATTTTGTTTTCAGTTAAAAAAAAAGTTTGCCCTCCCCCTAAATTTTGAGTCTGGCTATGGCCCTGACCAGGTTTATGGATGCACTGAATTACCGGTACAGTAATTGTCATAATTATGTTGAAGCAAAGATGACAAATGCACTGCTTATAAGAATTATTTATTAACGTCTGTACACTGCTTATGTCTCGGCAATCTCCCTCAGACGCCGTACGGCACTTCGGACTGTGGCTGCTGCTGTTGTGCTGGAAACAGAAATTAATTTGTCAAAAACTGGATGCAGTTTACAAAACTAATACAACACTGGAAAAGCTACATATCACTTTGGGATTTCTCAAATCCTTGTACTCACCTAACAACCCAAGCTCCTCCAGCAATGGTCTTCTTGCATCCCTTGCAGTACCAAATGCCAACACACTTTCTTTTGAGGGTTTCCTACAAGTAAGCGTGAGTGTGAATTGTACAAAAGGACAAACAAACCAAATCCTGCTAACGGAGCTTTCTTTTAGCCACTTGATGAATGAAAATGAAAGGCCCTTCCAAAATTGAGTTGTGTATCTGTTACGCATGCCACAAACTGTTGTCAGGTGATGACTTGCAACTTGGAATCGAGGCTCTCATACGGAGACTCTTGGCTGATTAACATTTCTGGTCTCTTGCATTCATTGAGTGGGAAAACGAAAGCTCTGTATAACTTGCAGGTTAATGCAAGCCATGACTGTGCACCCACACATCTCAAACTATGCTAGCTATTAAGGGTATGTTGCTCCTGTAGTTTGAATATGGATTCCATATTAAACCCAAATCTGGATTCCACAATCCAAATCACTCAGAAAAAGGTTCTCTTCCATACATGCAGTGACTTTCTGTCATCAGTGGTTTTATTTGTCCAGGTACTTGACCAAGCTTAACTGTTCTCTGGCATTCTCGTTCCCAGAGCCTGCATTTTTTTAGGCGTGCGGCGAGGAACAAAGGGCTCTGGAATAAAGCACAAGCCAGTCCACAATCTGCGGACTGCCTTATAAGGAATATCGATTGTCTGTGGGCTGCCATAGCGGTGGTTTGTGCATGCGCCGCCTCATGCTTTATCCCAGAGCCTTTTGTCCCTCGCCGCGGGCCTAAAATAATGCGGGCTCCAGGAACGAGATTGGTTCTCTGGCTGATATATGATACATAAAGGATAATGACAATTGCTGCGATATGAAGGTGTGCTGCCATATCTTAACTGATCTCAGATTACTATGAATACAGAGGTTGTCCTCCAATGCTGTCTTACCTTCCTACGGATCTCCAATTGTTATGAGTACATTAGTTGACTGCCTGGCATACAGTGTGTGATGTGTTGCCCTTCTTAACGGATCTCCAATTGCTACCAATAATATTATTGGCTAATTTCTACTATATAGACACACTGTGTAGTACTATGTGATATATTAGCATGCTTTGATCTATGTGATCATCATCTGGGCCCGATTGTTCAAAGAGTGGATAGCGCTACCCAGCGGATAAATCCTTATCCAGTGGATAAAATAAGATAAATAGTTAACTTCTCCGCTGGATAAGGATTTATCCACTGGACAACGCTATCCACTCTTTGAACAACCGGGACCAGATGTTACCTGCCATGCACTGATGCAGTGTGTGATGCAGATGTATTCCCCTTCTTAATCAACCTCCAATTGCAACCAATAATTCTACTACTGGTTGATTCGTACTACATATAGACACTGTGTGGTACCAATACCAGTTCCCAGTTTTACACTGGTATCAGCTGGCCAAGAATTTTGACGGAGACAGCCACATAGTTCTGACGTACTCACACTGCAGTTGCTCCCCAAAATATTCGGGGCCCAACAAATTCGTGTTACAGCAAACTGAACATTTACATTGGTTGGAATATCAAGAAAATTTATATGTTCGATGTTTAAAATTCTTACCTTCCCACAAAAGTAGCAAGTGTACTTTGAGTGCTGAGTGATTTCAATCTTTTTAATCATTTTTCTCAGTGAGGCACCATAACGAGTACCGTACTTTCCAACAACTCCAACCTTCTTGGTTCGTTTGGCCTGAACACAACATACAAATACAAGGACCATAAGTCACAACATATTGAAGGCAGAACATAAATAAATACACAGAAAGGTAGATAATTATTTTTCGATCACGATCAGGCCCGATTATACGTACGATGGTAGCAGTGTAAAAATTCTACAAAGGATTTCTTACCATAGTTGAAGTGTTCACTGAGAACGCAAAAGAAGGAAAGAAGAGAGGCACATCCGGGCTCTTCAGCGAACTATGGTGGAGCCAATGATACTTGTGCTCAGCGGTGTATCTTGTGAATTTTGGCGCGCCTGTTCAAAATTCGCGGGTTTTGAGTTGGGTAGAGCTTTGAACTTTTACTGATAGCAAAACTTTACATAAATTTTGGCTGAAAAATATAGGAAATTGGCATATCTGAGAAGGATATCGAATGAATAAAAGACTTGGTAGTAGAGATGAGCAAGAAGAAAGGAACAGAAGGTAAGAAAATTGTAATTACTAACTAGTTATAAATTCAATTATTCATTTATTGACACTGAAGAGAACAGAAGTCATTGTGAATCATTGTGATAATTCATTGTGATTGTCGGCATGTGAACGCTTTTCGAAAGTAGACTATATAGTTAGCTCGATTAATTTATTTTCAGATAAAGTATCCAGTGCAGTTTTGGAGTACCTAAACAAACAGAACAGGCCATACAGTGCAAGTAAGTTGTATATTACATTTAGTGATTTACACTGTTGCAAGTATCAACAATTCATTTACGTTATATTTTATTATAAATATATCTACTCTTTGACCTTGTAAATATTCTGAGTGCAAATAAAATTGTTGTTGTTGTTAACAAAAGAAACAAGATACAAGTATAAATATTCTGATTAAGATTTGTTGGCGTTGTCAGTTGAGTGTCGTTATCATGTCGTTACCCCTAAAACTAGACATTTAAAATATTTGTTTGAATACCTACAGGTGAGACCAAAAGGCAATATCCAAAAAGAAATATATGTTACTGTTTGTTTTGTTTTCACTATCATTTCATTGTCTGTACTTAAATTGTCACTAAAGGAACTCCCAAATGGATTCAAGGGGTGGTCAACATTCCCTCAACATTATATTTATGGGGGATACATATATTAGATGCACACATATAAATACATATATATGGGCGCAATACCAATTACCATGTGATGTCAGTTATGTGTCTGGATGCATGAGCTTGGAGCTGCTCCCAGACCCTTATGGGTTCAGTCAAAATTAGTTTTAATAGTTCCGTACTACAGATATTCCTTTAACTACCATTAGATAAAGCCTAATATTGTATAAGATTTATCTGAATTAAGTTGGTCTTGATCTATTGAGGAAGATTTTAAAATTATCAAATAATAAATATGCATATTTTTCCTCATCAGTCGACATCTTCAATAACTTGCATAAGGAGCATGGCAAAACGGTAAGAATAGTGCATTTTGTTGAATTAATTATGAGGAGTAATGGCAATTTTGTGATTTTTCTGTTTAGTGAATATGGCCAATATATCATACAGTTAACACTAGTGTACATACCTGAGAGTGAAATCATTTTCTTTATAGGCTGTAGTCAAAGCTCTAGAGTCATTAGCAAGTGTTGGCAAGATCAAAGAGAAGGTTTATGGCAAGCAGAAGGTTTATGCTCCTGATCAAGTATGTTATAATACATATAATTTATTTTAATATAATTATAGTTTAATAATAATTATAGTCCATATTTTTTAAAGATTAAAATATCATTTATAACATCTGATGAGTATTACATGTAAGTGTGATTTAAAAATTTTGTGTAATTTTCAAATAATATCATTACCTTGTGGTTGGCACACGCATTGATATCTTTGTGTATTTGTAAAATTAAATTATAAATTTGCATCTATGATAACAAAAATTAGTCATCATTTTCCCGTCAAATTTATACCTATACTCTGCAAAACAAAGGCAAATGCCCATCAAAATAAACATGGCTGCATACTGATCCTCAGTTTGCATGTGGTTGTGATTTAATAATTATGAGGTCTACAAACTATGCCATGTTTTGAAAGGTTTCTCACTACATTGTACGTTAAAATCCATTTGATATCACTCCATTTCCCGATGGAGTGGTGAAAATTTGGTACTATAAAAATCAAGGACAAGGATCTTGAAAATTTTAGTCCAGTCTCAGAATCTGGGAAGGTGAAGTCTTGTTTTTGCATGTGGCTATCTCTTCTTCTTCTATTTTTGCCAAATCTCCAGAATGATTATGTCTATAGCTAGGGCTTGTATTCTAAAACAAGCATCTCGCGCGACATCTTGACAAGTCTCAGTTTTACCATTGATGTACCCCTTCCCGAAGTACGTGACTGTTGATTTGTGCAGCAGGCACCTTTAAGTATTATTAGGCAGCTAAGCTTAGGAATTTGTACAATCATGCCGAAAGGGAAGTGTCATACAGAGCTAATTATAGTAAATACCTGTCCAGTTTGTACCCATGCAACTGTCTAGTATGTTTTTCACATTTATATTCTCTGTGGTTGGGTTATGTTGCAATAACTTACAGGACCAATTTGAAGAGTATGATGAGAAGGAAATCAAGAAAATGGATCAACAAGTGAGTGAGCTTGCTGAGAAATCAAAGAAGTTGCAAACAACATTCAAGGCTGATGATGCAGGTCAGAACTGAATTTATGAAGTGAGGAAAAGGTTGTTCCATTTGTTGCAAATAATTTAAATTATAACTTTAGTTAATTCTTTGTTGCAACTCTGTCTACTTTAAACCAAAGTACCTCAAGTTTATGCCTCTATCTGGTACGGTACCCAAATAGGGATTTGTGGTTAAATGTCTCTTATACATACCTCTTATTAATTAGCTATCATACTGTCAGTACAAATGGTCCATATATAAACTGTAAGTTAAGGATAATTTTTTCTCATTATTATAGGCCATGCACGGAGCAGGTGGCCATGGGCGAGGTCAGGGAGGATGGTGACGTACAACTTAGTACCAACAGTATAGATAGGCCAAGTTAATGAGAGTGTTGTTGCTGTACAATAATTCTCTTACTAATATGTTGGACCAATCTATACTGCAAATTAACTAAAGACTGCAAATTGGTGAATCAGGGTTCGTGAAATTAGACTCAGCTATATAATTTATAACTGCAGTTATTAACAGTGAATAATTATCATGTACAGTTAGTAATTTATTGTCAAATATTTTAATTTTTTATTATTATTTGCAATTGATTAATTATAGTATTTCTCTTACAGAACTCAGGACTCTCAAAAGCTCACTTACAACAGAGGAAGCCCAAGTTCAACTTGCTGAGCTAAATAAACAGGTTCTTGCCAGATATTAATAATTATAAATTACCAGTTGGTACAACTTTCTCCTGTAATCCAGTACAGGTGTATGACCTGAAAAACAAAGACCCAAGACCTGAGGCCTGAGACCCAGGAAAACACAGACCCGGAAAAACACAGACCCCCCAGATAAATTAATGTTTTTGACTCACCTCTCGGGCAGTAAATCCTCTTTCCATTCAACCTAGTTAACGATTCATTTGTTCTCGCGCTGGCATCGCTTGAATGAACACAGTCTAGTCAGTTGTTGCGTCGTGCGAACCTCGAGCCGTTACCGCTTTCAAATCTAACTACACAATTACTTCGAAAACCTCACTTAAGTTGAAGAAAAATTCATATATTTTGTGCTTACCAAAGAAGATCTTCTTTGAGGCCTTGATTAGTCCTCTAAATCGGATAAATCTAAACTGCCTCCAAGATAACCTTTAACTCCCTCTCTCTCTCTCTCTCTCTCTATATATATATATATATATGAGGTAAAGGGAAGACACAAGGCCTGTCCATCAAGCCGAGTTTTACAGTCGAGATGTGACCCGGAAATATGACAATTTAAGCCCCTACCCCCCTCCCTTGGCATTATGCAAGTTAAAACACTAGTATTGAGGTATTCGCCCCTGTACCTCCCCCAGTGGCATGATTTTGTCTATATTTTAAAAATTCAGGTCACCTCTCGACTGTAAACTCAGAGATATTAAATTAATGAAGTTTATCGTTAAAACAATGCTGCCAAAGAATGAAAACAGGGGGGGGGGGGTTGTGTTTTTCCGGGTCTGTGTTTTTCCTGGGTCGCAGGTCGCAGGTCTTGGGTCTTTGTTTTTAAGGTCTGTGTTTTGGATACACTCAATCCAGTACACTCAATTATATTGTCACTGTTTCAGTGAGGTTTGAGATATTTCCACAAGACACTAATTAAACGCTCTGCCAAGAGAGTGTACTAAATATGTACAGTCTGTAATGAAGGAATTTGATGGTCGGAGCCATTCCCAGCTGTTATGTACATGTATACCTCTCTGTCATACATGTAAAATGTTCACATGGTCATGTGAATAATAATCATCATGTTAGGTGTTAAATAGTGTATGATACAGTACAGTTGAGCCCTGCTTGACAAAGACTCATTTAATACTGCTTAGTGGTATTTTAGAGCACTACTGGTCGTGAATCCATGGGGGACTCGCACATAAAAAGGACAAGGATGCTCATTGGGAAATTTCATATTAACCCCTAAAAGGTATAAAATGCCATTCAATTGACTGTGGCACCCCTATTTAAAAGGTACAGTACTTATTGTTATGAGGTACGACGAGCATGTAGGAGGTGTGGTTAAAGCAATAAACAAACAAACATAGAAACTATAAACAATATGGACACTTTGTGCATGGTCCTTTTTCTGTCCAGATTAATGAGGTTTGACTTTATTTATTATATATTAAACAAACATATTTTAAAATATGTTAATTGATTGCTTTATAGTGCCAAAGTTATGAGGAGAGACTAACAACCATCAAGTCAGGTAAATACATTTCTTTGCTAAGTTTTCTTTGCTAGTCAGCTTAAAACAGCAAACATTTGTTTTGTTGTTCATTGCTGGTCTGGTCTGCTGTTATCATATGTTGTGCTGACCATCTGTTCCATCACATTAAAGGTCACCTGTCTCAGTTAGCCCTATATGGTTATTACAGACTGTAGCCTTCACTTTCAAGATTACCTGTCAATCTCTCTTATTATTTTATATTCTGCTGTGAAATACCAAGTGTAAATAAAGTTGTTGTTGTTGTTGTTGTTTAATACCTGTCAACCTACTTGAGTGTCGACATATATCAATAAATGGTTTGCTGGGCTGTCCGAGTGTCTGTTTGGTCATCTTATTTTGTTAACTTTAAAAACTTAATATTATTATCAACTTCCCATGTACTTACTGTTATTAATAAAGCAACATACAGGTAATTTTTTTTATTTTAACTTTCAGCCACAAATCATGTCACTCCTCAGGAAAAAGAGAAGGTACATTCATTATTATAATTTTGTTTAATTTTTAGTTAATTAAAGGTTTCAGTTTAGTTAAGCTACATGTCAAATCCTGTGCTGTTCCTAGAGACCCACTCTTCCTCACCGGGCTTAAGCTCTTTGCATCAATTGTGATCATCAATAATCTATATTAATTAATATATTTGATTATTCTGGGAGGCCAATAAAGCACATGATAGTGTTAGAACAGGCAGCAAGTGCATACAATCATTTGCATCTGTTTTTTTCTTTAGCTTTGGAGATGTGACATGAACAAAGTTTCCTATCGCAACATGGGCCCTCCCGTGGTAGCTGGCTGCAGCCCTTATCCCTGATTCTAACATAGGGTCCTCCCGAGGTAGCTGGCTGCAGGCCTTATCCCCGATACTAACATATTATGGTCCTCCAGAGGTGGCTGGCACTGCTCAGTTGCCATCCACTATCCTAACATGGGACCTTCCTGCAGTTGCTAGCAGTAGCGCCCATCCCCTATCCTAACAAAGTGGCTGGCGGCAGACCCAATCTCCTGTCCTAACATGGGGCTCTCCTAAAGGCCTCAGGACACATGGTGCAACATTGCATGCAATGTTGTACGAAATTTGTCAGATATGTGCCTGCAATATTTCATGCAATGTTATACAGAAGTACTTAGTAGGATAGGGTTCTACTTCAGCAATGTTGTGCGCAACAATTGCAGAAGTGGTAGCCACACAGTGTAATTTTCCTACCACGTGCAATATTGCATGCAATGTTGTGTCATGTGGCCGGACCTTAAAGTGTCTGGTAGCAACCCCCATCCCTACTATACTAGCAGCTGAAGTTAATATTACTGTGCTACATGTGGTTTGTTACTTATCAAAAGTTATAAACTTCTGTAATAGATATACAAGAACCATAAGGAAAATGTTAAACAGTGGAAGAAGCGAAAGAGACTTGTAAGTATTAGTTAGTATGTTGCAATATTATTATTACAGCAGCAGCAAATTAAAAAAATAAATTGCAAATTTTCTTTATGTTTTCATTCTCCTAGTGTTTAAATTCTGTGGCTACTTTTCCACTAAAAATGATACCACATTGTAACCTCCAAAATATGACACCAATTCTATTGTTTGAAAATTGTTTAAACTAATTTCTATGTCGTACTTCCTGACCAGGCAACAGACATTCTCAACTGTATCCTGGAGGGTTATCCAAAGTCCAAGAAGCAACTCATCGTAAGTTGACCAGCCAGAAGTACATCCTGGAATTGTCTTATTTCACTATTTCTTCAATGCTATTATTTTGCTGGTAAAGATTCAAATCCAGCAACTTAATGTTATATCTGATTTGTACGATCATAATATAAACAATGAAATGTATCAACAAATTTGTTTCATAGCTTCATTGGTGTTGGAACTGGCCTGAAATGAATACAGATGTAATCTTGTTTTCAAGTGTCATTTTATTTCAAGGCATATATTATTTATAATTATTTTTCAACAAAGATGGTGGGAAGTATGGAAGGCAAGGGGAAATTACTGACAGAAACCTTGCAAAATATAAATCAACCACGTCACATGATCAGGTGTTTGTCAGTTTCCTGGTACCCATGCCAGCATGCAGGTTTTGCATTGAAAGAACAAAGCATACCTAAGTGCACTTCCTTTTTTTCTCAAATGCACTTCCTACCCCTCCTCTACTTTGGCTAAGATAAAACAAACAGAAGTAAATAAAAACATTTTAATAACCGAGTGCAAGGTCTGTCCGGGAGAATATTTTTCCCGAGGTCTTTCATTGTACAGACCGAGGGCAAAATATTCTCCCAGACAGACCGAGCAAACGAGGTTATTAAGATTTTTATTATATGGCTCATTTGT
>JANVCJ010084676.1:0-10897 GCA_026413505.1 Epizoanthus ramosus | reverse complement strand
TTTAAGACCTTTTTAAGGCCTTAAATTTGAAACGATTCAAATAATGACTTTTAATGACTTTTAATGCCCCGCGGGAGTCCTGAATTGCCTTTTATAGCTATAAAGTCTAGAATATTTATAAATGTTTGCTGGCATCTAAATATACCATTGTTGATTGAACTCTGATCTGTCACTAGCTAGAAGCAATTTATATAAAATATAATAAATGGCAAATCCAAACTACTGTAAACATTTTACTTTCGTAGCAGCACAGAAAACAATGTTGAATACTCCCCAAGTTTTGTGAAACAAACTTGTTACAACTTTTTTGTGCAGGTTTGTTGCCGATTTGCATCTCTTCACAGCGCTGATTGTAATGAGCCCACCCTGATTGCTATTAAAATATTTCACTATTTGAACCACTTCTTAAATGGGCTGACAATCTGTTCCACTGCTTTACAAGCTACATGTCAACTCGATAGAAATACATTTTAAAAGTCATCTCAGCTTGAATGAATTGAGTTGCTATATAGAAACTCTTGAAAGTTATTGAGAATTTGCCATTGCATATGCAATGTATTTAGTCCAAATAGTAATGAGAATATAAATTATAATTATTTTAAACAATTCTAGATGTCAGATTGCATTGTATTGTAGGCCCACTATACAGGAAAAAACTGGCCAGAAACAAGGACCTGAAATAGAAAACATATTTCTGGCGAGCATATTTCTGCAACCTTGTTCCAAGGGCAAGGGACCAGGTACATGGTTGGCCATGTGGTGCCTGTCAAATATGGCATAATGACTGTGGGTGAGTCATTTAGACTTGAAATTGATGTACGTTTTAAACCAGAGCTTATGTAATATGATCATGCTCTAACTGATAAAATGGCTTCCCAAGTCAGTAACAAGGAGATATGAGGCCTGACAAAAGGTAATTCAGAAGCTCTGGCCAGCACTATGAGATTAAATCTGATTGAAGTGTGTGTGATGCCAATACTGTGCTGACTCTTGTCTCTTCACATCAGACTTTAGTGCAGACAGTTTGTTTATGTTTGAGAGTATCAAGTTCAAGCGATATGTAGTGCATGCATTGAATCCTTGGTGTTTGCAGTTATTGTCATGCTCATTTAGAGCTACACTGTGTTGTTTTTAGTACTGACAAGGGTTCATTAATGGATTTTTCTTTTGTCTTTTGCTCTTGGTTTGAAAAAGAGCAAAAGACAAAAGAAAAAGCCATTAATGAACCTTTGATAAAAATAATATAAATTTACTGGTATTCAGGATAACAATATATTCAGAACTACTCAATTCAAATGTTGAACTGCATGTCTTCCATTAATCCTCATTCTCAAGGATTCTCATTACTCTCCTTCTGTTTATTGTTCAGTTCTTTGTACTTGTAAGCCACCCCGTTTATAATTAAACCCACCCAAAAGAACAAACGGCATTTTGCGATACTGATCTACAATTACAAGTTTAAATATATATCATGTTGTGCATATATTGCATCTTGGATATTCCGGATATTATGAAACAGACTTCATAGCAAAAGTAGCAGCTAGCTTTAGGAGAAATTTCGTACTGTCTGCAGCTGGTGAGTACCTAGTAATTAGGGGCAAATTATTCGGTCCCAGCGAAACTAACGCAATTTATGTGATGTGCGACGTGGCATGTCGGAATACATTAGAGTATAGACTAACTTACTTTCGTGCTTCTCAGCCAGCGAGGTATCTATGGTTTCTGTTAATAAGGAATTACTGCCTGCCAGTTCATTTATGATCTTTCAAACTCAGAGACTTGACTTATAACTGATCCAAATTTTAATCGTGCGTTCTAATTCAATTTTAAAAATACACCGCGCGCGAGTTGCGAAGTACGACAAAAAATCTGCCCGGGATCTAGGCACGAACAGTCCGTCGAGTTCTTAGAATATCTGTAAAATTCCACAAATAATTAATATTATAAGCTCTGACAATATGTTGGTAGCTTGTTAGATATTTACCTTCTTTTCCCATGGTTTGGCCACCACTGTCTTTAACCTTCCCTTCGACAGCCATTTTAGATCTGTTAGCAAAATGAGCGAAACCTGGGGATGACCGGATTTTGTTTACTGCAATGAATTGTGGGTGATGAAAGCGCCTGGGGATTTTTGTCTTGATTGCGTTGTTCGGTATATTTGGTTCATATTTAATTTTTATTTGGGGGCGGTACGTGAAGGAAAATGGAAAACGGTTTTCATTCTAAATATTTGTTACGTGAGAAAGACACCAAGAAAACAACCAAACAAGAAAGACATTACATAACTGTAGACTAAAGACAATTTGCCGATCCTGTTGTGAAATCAGGCTTGTGATTGCCATAACTTGATCATTGATCTGATGAAATCGAGTACACACAACTCGTTAACTGACAACACTTACACTACTCCCTAATACTCGCGGTTCGATCGCCAACAAGAGTTACTCTGGCTCAGTAGATAGAGGAGAATCTACGAAGATGTCAAGAAGGAAGCCGGCTGACATAGAGACGAAATCACCAAACGAGCTGAATGACGCCAAACAAATTCAGAGTAAAACAAAAAGTGGACAAGAGGCAGGTCAGTTTATACAATCAATACGGTGAGCTAAAAAATGCTTAAAGTTTTCTAAGTAAGATTATGGATAGTTCATACCTACCTTGTAAGACTTTATACTCAAATAGTTTCACTCTCAGTCGGTTGTTTGACTTTTGTTTCCAGCATATGCGAGGGCCTAAGCCAGATGTTGAAATGGTTCAAGATGAAAATACATTTGGGTGATTTGATTATTTGTGCTGACCAAAATAATGCAGTATAATGAGTATACTCTATAGGGGAGGGGGCTGTGAGACACAAAACACGTCATCCACAACCCATTCCTAGTTGTTTAATTCAGATTGGAGTAAATGACCAAGAAAGGGGGAGGTTTGTTGCAGTTTGTAAGTAAAGTCATGCTAGGTTCCACAATAATGTTAAGGGGGGGGGGGGGGTCGCACTTGATAACAGGAAATAAAAATGATGAATCACGGGATTTAAAAATTCATTTTTCATAAATTACTCAAAATGTAGTATTACATTTAATGAACAATCTTTCAATTAAACTAGTTTCTAAAATCCAGTATTTCTGTTAATTGCTGTTGAATTCAGGACACCTTTGAAATTACACATTAAAATTCTCACAATTTTTAAAGTTGTTTAAATTTAGTACACTTCACAGAGATTAAACTTGTCCTTTCATGAATCATGAGAAATTAATTGCAGCGTGGCACATCCCCTTGCTGACTCTCTTATAATATAATATGTCAGTCAAACTATGTTTGTTTCTGTATTTTAGTAAGCATTGATACAGAAATTTCAGCACTTGGAAATAAAAAGTCCTACATAACTTTCTAAAGATTCTCTTCAAAGTACAGGTGTTTGATATTTATTTATCTAGATACTAATTTGAGGTATTGATGCTAGAGTTCTGAAAATGTGAAAATGTTTGCACACATGGTTGGTTAATATAATTATATATATTATATATAATTATATGTATGCTCTCTGCTTACAAATGTACATGTATTAGTACTGGTAAGTAATATAATGTTGTGATGCATAATTGTTGAGAATATTCACCAACTGTGGGAGTAAACTGTTCAGCATGCAGAGATATTCTATAAGTCACCTTGTTTCAGCATTCAGAAGACACGGGTAATTAGCAAACAAGGCTGCTTCATATCAATAAATGCAGACTTTCAAAATACTGTTTTGCACACGAGCTGTTAGTTTGACAAAAACAGAAAAGTGAATTTATAATCACAATAGAATCAGTTGCTAATTCTGTATATTGCCAATTCATTTATATTTGAGACCTAAAGTTTAATACTTTGACTCATAAATACTTTTATTGTTTATTCCACAGAAGGCAAGCCATGGAACCAGTACCTTATAAAGTTAGTGATATTTGTTTTTCTAACAATCCAGATTGCAGCGTATTTTCTCCTTGTGCGCTATTCAAGAACAAGAGAGGGTGATATGTATTTGACGTCAACTGCTGTGTTTCTCACAGAACTAGTTAAACTCTTGGTTTCTCTTGGTTTTGTTGCGATGCAGCAAGGAAGCTTCACAAAGTTTTTACAGTTCATAGACAGTGAAGTCATTGGAAAGCCGCTGGACTCAGCAAGGCTAATGATACCATCTCTACTCTATATGATCCAGAACAACCTGCTCTACATTGCTATGACACATCTTGAAGCAGTAACATTTCAGGTACGGGATAAATGCACAGGGCAGATATGTAGTCCTGGGCAGACTGAATTCCCCAAGGAAGAGAGATCATTGATACTAGCAAGAGGGAGGTAATTGATAGGGGAAGGCAGTTGATTGCAAAAGCAGGAAGAGATCGATATCTGAAGGGGAGGGTGCTAATTGTAAGTCAGACATGCATTCTTGCAATTTGGAATGAGAAATATTATGCCCAAGGGAGGGGGGGGAGGGGGTAATTATCAGGGGAAGTCAGATGCTAGCCAAAAGGGAAGAGATATATCTTGGGAGAGGGAAATCATTGTCAAAAAAGGTGCCAGGTACTTGCAAAGGGGGAATATATATATACCCAGGGGTGTGCAGTGCATGATCAAGGAAATGACTGTTACTTGTCTATGTCCAAAGGAAAGGCGATTGTTACTTGGGGGTTGAAGGAAACTGTTTCCCTGGCTATGTGTTAGCTATAGGGGTTCATATGCACAACAGCCAAGGGAGAGGTGATTTCAGAGGGGAAGTTACTATATTTAGCACATTTTGTTCATCAAGAAGACTCCCAGGTTCATGCTTGAATATTGTTTGATCAGAATCATGTTGCAAATGACACATTTACATATATATATATATGCATGTATGATTATAGTTTTTTGCACATAAGTTAATTTGGGTAGCTGATAGCCATTCACAGCCTATACGTTGGGGACAGATACATTAAAATTTTATATTACTAGGGAGAGGGTGTTTAGAGGAGTTTTTGTCTTAAAATGTTTTTACTTAATATATAGTTCTTATTGCAAATTTGTAGGCAGCTTGTTTAACAGATTTTGTCCTACAAATCTCAAGTTTTGTCCTACTTTTCATTATTTGTAGGCCCTTAAATTATAAGTATAGGTATATTATAATATTTATTTATAATTACATGTAATAATATTATTAATCTATTTATTTTAAGCCAGTGGGCTTGGTTTGTCTGTGTGGGTTTGGTCAATTTTTGGAGCAGGTTTTTTTGAAGGGGAATCAGTACAAAATATTAGATATTTATGGTACATGTATGTGTACAGTGTATTTGATGTTGAATTTATTTCCACAGATTACCAATCAGTTGAAGATCCTTTCTGCTGCTCTGTTCTCTGTGGCACTACTTGGCAAACATATTACTGTGAAGCAGTGGGTGTGCTTGCTGGTGCTGATGGTGGGTGTGACCATAGTACAGGTGGAGACATATACAAGCATTGAAAGTGGGAGAATGACAGCAAAATCTGATGAAGGAAAAATGCACCAGTCATTTGTCACTGGTTTGGCGTGTGTCCTGCTGGCAAGTGCATCATCAGGATTTGCAGGAGTTTATCTTGAGAAAAGAGTCAAACGGGCTAACACTTGCTTTTGGGGCCACAACATCCATCTGTACCTGTCAGGGGCAATCCTAGGTCTTGTTGGGATTTATTTGAAAGATGGGCAAGGAATACGTGAAAGGGGATTTTTTGTTGGTTATAACTCTGTTGTGTGGTTAGTGGTGGTCATTGGAGCATCCGATGGCCTATTTGTTTCAATGATCTTGAAATATGCTGGCACTATCACCAAAGGGTTTGCCACTTCCTTTGCCATTGTATTGTCGAGTATTGTCTCAGTTTACTTGTTTGGTGTTTTTCCAAGTCTGAAGTTTATCTGTGGAGCAGTGATTGTTGTTGTTGCTGTTATCACATATGGACTATAATAATGACATCTCATACTACTATTAATATATACCAACTAGGTGATCTTGGGATTTCAGGCAATTTGATTGGTTCACTATCTTGGGATATTGAACATTGGATAATGCATCTTGCTATAGTTGTACAAAACTGACGGCATTTCCGAATTTGAACATTTGAAATTCAATTAAGGCAGCACACTTCCTGAGAATATATAAAGCAGTGTGGATTTCTGGGTTGTGCACAGTAGTCAAGGTGAAGAAACAAATTGAATGCATTCCAAAATACATGCACCGACTACATAACTGTTCTACAACATAACTGAAGCCTGTTGTTTACTATGCATCAGACGCAGCTGTCTTGAGCTGGCTTCATCCTTTTTTGTAGGCCTAAAAAGGTTTTGTTGACTTGAATTTATTTTCACTTCCTGTAAACATTGTTTCTTCAATTATCCATTTGCTTTAATTTGGCACAAAGCCATTTCATCCTTTTCAGTAATCAACCATTGTCTCATACTGTAGTAGAACTGAAACCTTAAAATGCTTTAGAAGATGCATGTGTAACTTCATGAATGGCTTTTCTCTCTATGAACTGGAAGTTCTTTAACGTTTTGTGCATGTCCCTTGAGCCTAATGTAGACTGCTGAACCAGGATGTAGTTGCGCATGAATAATATAATATGTTTCAGTTGAACAGCAAGAAGATAATTGACAAAATGGATTTATGTTTGTGGCCAATTTTTGGAGGTCATCCTGTTGGTATATTTATAGTATAAAAACAAGAATTCTCTTCAATCTTGGTGAATTGAATATGTAGGTATTATTATCATAATTTATTATAAACATAATTCTTCCACTATTCGCCTTGATTTCAGAGAATAATTGTTAAGTATCCTTCTTAGCTTGCCAGTTGGTACGTTCATTTATTTGGAAGAGGTGGTAAAACTAGTAAAAATACCTGCAAAAATATCATAATCTGTGGATCTGTAGAATGCATTTGTAAAGATTGAAATAAGCCTTAAACTGTATAAATTTGTAATGAGCACTCTCATTTTATATGAAGTCATGGAAATTTGGGAAAAATTTGAATTTATCATTTGTCACCCTGACTTGTGGTTGGATGAACAACATTACACAGGATCAAAATACCTTGAATATTTGTTTGTTCAAAGTGAAAATATTAACAGTGAAAATTTATCACTTATTTTAAGACATTACTTGCACTAACTTCTTCTTCTCTGTAATATAATTGAATAAAATGTGAATGGGCAAGGGTTAACAGCAACTGTCTTGAGGGCACAAGGTATTTACTTCAACTATCAAGGCTAATGCTATTTAAATATTCGGCACAATTTCCATGCACATTTATGAACTATCAATACACACAGAAAACAGAATGATATACATGTATTTGTTAATATTTCAGTATTTATATTTTATCAATCAATATCATACATGTATAAAATTTATAAATTAAGTAACTATATATTAATTAAATTGTAGAAAATGTTTTAAATGGAAATGGATAAAAAGCTAAGAGTTTAATAAAAAAAAAACGTGAATAAAACTGAAACGTTTCTGAAAATTGAGATTAGAAACTGCAAAATAGATTTAAATAGGTAATTAATATTTTAATGTAAATTTAGGCAATTTTTTATAAATTGTATGTATTTCAACTGCGCAATGTTCATACTCTGTATTTGAATAAACCGCTCTTTTGCTGGTATTTATGAATTACAGTTTCTACTGTCACAGTTAGTTTTTGACATAAAATGGCATGTAAATTTTCATTTGACAAATTCACAATTTTATTGAATTTCGATACGTATTCTCCCATGGATTTGCAACATGCATCTAACTAATATTACATGTAACACATTCTAGGGATTGAACCAAGAAATGTTTGACGTAATTAAGTTATTCAATTTATTTTAGTTTAATTTATCAAAGAAAATATGTAAAGTATTAATTAAGAGCTTATTAAAGATTCCTGTATGATTTACTATTGTGCAGTACTCTTCCTTTCAGTTCTATAAAGTGCCGACAGGCTGGCCCATCTCCTTGCCGACAGGCTGGCCCATTCCTCCTTGGCTGACCGGGTGGTCCATTCCCTTGCTGACAGGCTGGTCCATACTGACCAGCTGGCCCATTCCCTTGCCGACAGGTTGGCCCATTCCTTGGCTTACTGGCTGGCCCATTCCCTTGCTGACAGGTTTGCCCATTCCTTGGCTGACAGGCTGGCTCATTCCCTTGCCAACAGGTTGGTCCATTCCTTGGCTGACTGGCTGGCTCATTCTCTTGCCAACAGGTTGGCCCATTCCTTGGCTGACCGGCTGGCCCATTCCCTTACCAACAGGCTGATCCCATCCCTTGCGACACTGGTTTACTATCCACTCATGCTCCGTATTATCTGTAAAGTCAAACGAAATATCTGTTATGAACTAGATCTAATTTCCATCTCCGACTTCTCTTTTCGTTTAGGTGATATCTCTGTTTCTGTATACAATTTTATGTTTTGTCTTCCCCTATTCTTGTATTATTTCCATTACCATTATATTGCTTTTGCACTTCATTTTCTGATTTCCTCTTTCTGGTTTTTTGACGTTCTTACAAATTATTTTCTGTTGACTGTGGATTACCTCTTACGCAATGCACATTTTCTATTCGTTTCATTTCTATCTTTCCACTTTTCAATATTTTTCGTCACTTAGACGTGTTTGTCTCTTTGTTTGTTTGTCTGTCTGTCTGTGTGTCTGTCTGTTTGCCTGTCTGTTTGTTTGTTTGTCTGTCTGTCTGGCTGTCTATCTGTCTGTCTGCTTGTCTGTTTGTCGGTCAGAATGTCTGTCTGTCAGTCTGTCTGTCCGTTTGTCTGTTTGTTTGTTTGTTTGTTTGTTTGTTTGTCTGTTAGTCTGTTTGTCTGTCTCTTGATCTTGATCTTGTCTGTCTGTTTGTCTGTTTGTTTGTTTGTTTGTCTGGCTGTCTATCTGTCTGCTTGTCTGTTTGTTTGTCGGTCTGAATGTCTGTCCGTTTGTCCGTTTGTCTGTTTGTTTGTCTGTCTGTCTGTCTGTCCGTTTGTCTGTCCGTTTGTCTGTCTGTCAGTCTGTCTGTCTGCCTGCGTGTTTGTCTGTCTGTACATGTATATGGCATCTTCCCACTGTAGCGCCACTTCTTATTAACCTGAGCCCGGTGTCCCAGCGGATATGGACCCCCTCAGATATGGACCCCCCAGTCCACATCCGCTAGCAGATTTGGACCCCCCTCCGCGGATTTGGACCCCCCTTCCAACTTTTAAAACGAACTGCAAATAGCAAATTTATGCATTATATCACTAAGACACTAGTTATAATTTATAATTCTTTGGCCACGGGACTGCGGAGCACGGTAACAGTAGTTGTATTCTTTGAATTGCTCGTTAGCGTTCTATTCATCCACTGATCGACAAACTTGATTCAGTAGAGTTTATGATTGGAATTTTTGAGTTCATAATTATTTGACTACAGGACTGCGGACCGAGGTAACAGTAATTATACTTTGAATTTTTGAATTTACAATTTTTTGACTACAGGACTGCGGACTAATTCTTGAATTTTTCATTCATTGACTGCGAACCACGGACCGCGGTATCAAGTGATTGTCTTCAGAAGTGAAGGATTATTCTAGAGTCGCTACAATTCTGCGTCCTGTGTTTTTGTTGACTGTCGCATAAATTATCCTGAATTGATTTCTAATTCTACTAGGAACTCCGATAACTTCATTTATCACGTACGTAAACAGCAAAATAACAATATTTTAAAAGAATACTCAGCTAAGGGATTTTGATCTTATCAAGGATAGTACGGACTTCGATGATCACGTCAACTTTATATAACTGGTTTGATCTTGTAAACAATACGCTTAATTTAATGGTACTGAACTTTGACTATCGCATAAACGTGGATTGAAATTGGAATTGCAACTTTTTATCATTGGAAATATTTTTTTGGGAGGGAACGGGGGGGGTCCAAATCCGCGGAGGGGGGTCCATATCCGCTAGCGGATTTGGACCGGGGGGTCCATATCCGCTGTGACACCGGCCCTTGTCACACATGATCAATTCGACAAGGATGCTAAACAGTTTCAAAAGTCGATCGACATATTTCCTCGCTTTCACGCTACGAGTTAATAGCTTTCATATCAGCCTTTCCGATTCAAAAACTACTAAAAAATTTACAAAGGTTCCCGTGAAAACATTTGGTATAACATATATGCAGTATTGTCGAAGTATATTTAAAACCTAAAATATTTAAAAACCGTCTGTGACCTTCCGAAAGTTCCAAAAGACATTCTCATTGCACATTTTAATTGAAAGTCCTGTAAACTGGAAATCGATACATGAAATTCAGTCACTCGCTGTCAAATTAACAAAACAGAGCATTTACTTATGATTTCCAGGTTTATGATCTTCAGGAAATTTTAGAAAGATGACGTGAAAACGTTATCTATCTATAATGTTCAGTTCAGCAATGCCCAGAAAGTCTCTGACAGTGCTCCTTGCAATTCCCGAGACTCGATATGCGTTGTTGAGGCTGCACCTTTCCTGGAAGAGGGTACTCAACACCTTGTTATACCTGCTGTGTATTGTCCGTAGATCAAGCGGACAAACCCTCGACGCTACTTCTGTTGTTTCACCTGGAGACGACTGGTTATGGTTATCTTGGGGTCTCTTATCGCGCGATTTGTACTGTTAAACTAAGCTTTGCGACTTCTAAACCCACCTCGCGAAATCTGAGTTGATTTCAGCGTTTAATCGCAGTTGCAGAGGCACGGTCGGAAGCGTCCAATCGTGTTAAAATTTTAACCATGGTTAAAAGTTCTCGTGTAAACCTGCCCTATATAAATAACTAGCAATATGGCATGCGAGCTTTTGAACAAGGAAATTTGGCGAGAAGAAAACGAGATTCAAATGTCAAATGAAAACGACTGAATAAG
>JANVCJ010084665.1:0-10899 GCA_026413505.1 Epizoanthus ramosus | reverse complement strand
CAGGATATTCACTGATTAGTGAACCAATCACAGCGCGCGAAAAACACTATTCACTGGTTGGGTATATGCTAACAGTTATTATTTCACGCATTTTGCAGATGCCTCAATGCGTTTACAATATATAGAATCTTTAAAAATCTAAAAATCTAAAACATCTATTTAAAAAATCTATCTAAGTAATCTATCTAAAAAAGGTATCTGAAAAAAAAGTCCTGCCAGTTGCATACATTGTTTACAGCAGTTGCCAAAGAAAGAAAGATACATGTAGCCTACTGTATACGACTTTTAATAGCACATAATTTAAATGATTTAGTATTTTGAAGATATCCAAGTGACCTCACGCTCAAGATTCACGTTAACTCTTCTGTTTGGATTTATTTTTGTGTTTATACATTTACGTTTATGTTTGTATTTATGTTTATACTTATCTGTGTTTACCTTTATGTTTATGCAGTCACCCAACTTTGGTATATATAAAAATAATGTCAATTCGTTCTAAGCCTGTTTTTGTCTTCCCCATGCACAGATGAAACTGGAAGAACCTTGTTTTGACATTCTTCGCACTCAGGAGCAGCTGGGGTAAGTGAGACTTTCTAGACTTTCAAATTTCCAAATAAAGTAAAAAAATGTGAGATATCAAGATGCCGCCAGCTCCTGTGAATATGAATATCATCTTGTATATCTTTCTATTCAACAGATATTCCGTGTTTTGCTCATGTCGAAACACTTTTGGCATTCTTGGCTTTTCAGTTACTGTTCAAACACAAGCAGAAAAATTTAGGTTAGTACTGTATAGCACAGCCATCTGTACTGTATAACACAGCCATCTGTACTGTATAACACAGCCATCTGTACTGTATAATACAGCCATCTGTACTGTATGACACAGCCATCTGTACTGTATAATACAGCCATCTGTACTGTATAACACAGCCATCTGTACTGTATAACACAGCCATCTGTACTGTATAACACAGCCATCTGTACTGTATAACAAGTCATCATATGAGAATTCTTCTAGAAAGACAAATTGATTTTGATAAGTGGCTAGTGACTATTGGACCTATATTAATTTCAAATAGAACTTATTGTTGTTGTTGTTGTTGTTAATTAAGTTAATTACGTTAATTGTTATTGCAATAGTAGAAGTACTTCCAAATTAAAATATGTATGTATGTGTGTGTGTGTGTGTGTGTGTGTGTGTTTGTGTTGACCTGTCTGCCTGTCCATCCCCAGGTTTCATGCATGGTTTTCTGGTTTTGATATTGTCAACATTTCGATACATCTTTCACCGTGTATCTCACGTTCAACTGTATCATAGTAGCTGTGTGTTTAATAAACTTTATGCAAACTATGTACGTTAGTGCAGCAACAAAAAATATGTTCAACTAGCACCATTATTATCCAAGTTATTGGTGCAATTGATAGAAAGAAGGAAAGAAAATGTGATGGAAAGGAAAAGAATAAAAGGGAAAGAAAGGAATGGAAGGAGAGAGAAGGGAATGGAAGGGAAAGAAAACAATTAAAAAGAAAACAATTAAAAAGAAAACAAGAAAGGAAATGAAAGTTGGAGAATGGACTCGACTGGAATGGGTTGGAATGGAATGTCATGTAAAGGAAATGAAAGATTAAAGAAAAGGAAAATAAGGGAAGGAATAAAAGATAGAAAGGAAAGAAAAGTACTGAAGAAATGTAACATAAAGGGAACGAATGAAAAGAAAAAAGGCAAAAATAAAGGAGCATGGGGGAGAGGAAATGAATAAAAAGAAAAAAAAGAGAAGAGAGGAGAGGAAAGAAGAGGAGGAGAAATGAACGGAGGGAAGGAAGGAAGGAATGACGATATATTATCAAAATTGATCAGATGCAGAATGTGACAACAACCATCCTTACCAAAGTGTTTTATTGCAGTGCTAATCATGTAGACTCTCGCATTTCTGCGTTTTTGGAAGGTTATGTCAACACTCTTTCTTCGTTGAAAGAGGAAGACTTCAGAAGTCAGGTAAGAAGGATACAGAAGCCAGCAGGTTAACGTGGTTACTTGTCAATTTTCTTTAGTAGTTACCATTTTCTTTGCCACTTTGTCCAATTCACGCTGCTTTTCCTCGATTGAGTACCTCTTTAGACGCTATACCACTTATAATAAGTAATTTGACTGCTTTGACTGGTAGTTGTTTAGGTAATCATGCAGCAGTATTTGCAAATGCTTTTTGCTACCTCAGGTTTCATTCCTGTCATTTTGGTACGTTTGTTACCCTCGTTCCCAGGCAAAGTGTTCAAGTGTTGTATTGTATTGTATTGCATTGTATTGTATTGTGTTGTATTGTATTGTGCTGCATTGCATTGTATTGCACTGCATTGCATTGTATTGTACTGCACTGCATTGTATTGTGTTGCACTGCATTGTATTTTATTGTATTGCACTGCACTGCATTGTATTGTATTGCACTGCATTGTATTTTATTGTATTGCACTGCATTGTACTGCATTGTATTGTGTTGCACTGCATTGCATTGTATTTTATTGTATTGCACTGCACTGCATTGTATTGTATTGCACTGCATTGTATTGTATTGCACTGCATTGCATTTTATTGTATTGCACTGCACTGCATTGTATTGTATTGCACTGCATTGTATTGTATTGTATTGCACTGCATTGCATTGTATTTTATTGTATTGCACTGCCCTGCATTGTATTTCAAATCTGCACTAAAGTATGAAATTAATTGCACGTCCATTTGCTAATCAGAATTGAGAAATGTTTGTTACTGTATGATTAAAATAGTTACAAGGGTTGTTTCTTTTCAGAACAACCTCGTCTAGGAAATTCAGATTAATTTCTGTTAACAACAAGTATACAAAACTGATTTGCTCCTGCCAGGTCGATTCTTTGATCGAGTTAAAACAGCACGAGTTCTTGAGTTTAGCAGAGGAGGCCGATTACAACTGGCAGGAAGTTCTGGATACAACGTATGTCTTTGATAGACGAAAACGAGAGGTGAGATGCGTGATGCCCAACGTCTTTTAGCTATATAAACTAGCATGAGCAGCAGGCATATCATCTTTTAGCAAATTACGAATGTATTGGGATAGAGTAATAGTGTTACTTGTTTTGAAAACTACGTTAAAACTCGGGAGTGCCTAAGATCGTACTTAGAGTTATGATTCTCTGGGAGCAACTTGTGGAGGCAATGGTTGTCATCTAAAATTGTGCGAAAAAGAGATCTACAAATGTCCCTGTGGTGTTCCTCCAAAGATTGCATCTGCGCAGAAACAAGAGCGTCGCCGTATTTCTCGTAGGGACATATTATAGAAAACGCTCTCTTTTGAATGCGTTCAAGATCACTGACCAGGTACTTGGGCAGGGACGAGTGTAACACTGGTACGGCGTAGTCGCAGACTGATCTGATACAGCTTGTATAAAATGTTATTAGATCATTTTGGGAACATGTGCCCTCTTGATCACATCAGCAGTGTGTACGTTCCATTAAAGGTCACTGGAGATCGCGAGACCTAACAGCTTAGCAGATTCAACAACTTCAAATTCTTGATCGTGTACGAACAATGGCGACAGCTGCGGCTTATTCTAGATATACCTAGAGATACATATAGATATTTGAGATACATAGTATGCAATACTCTGCTGATAGGTTCTATAGATGGCCGTCACAGTGGTCGGTGACCTTCTTTCGTCGCACCGTCCGTGGACAGGGACGTTAAGCCGTCGGTCTAGTGTCTAGACACTCTATCGGGGGACTTAAAAGAACCCACACACGTGTCGATAAGGGTAGGCTTATGCCAGTGTTGTGGTCTGTCACCTTCTCTCCGTTATATAAGTTACAGTATATGGAGATCATGCATGGACCGTACAGTGGCAGCCTGCGGCGTCTTCAGTGCTTCGGTTCTATCTCTGTGATTGTGTAATGTGCATTTCAACAGTACGCAATATTAATTCAATAGCATTGCCATCTTTTCCCGAACATAGGTAGGGCCTCTCATCTTGTTGAATATATATGAATTAAAAGCTGGATACCTTTTCTTTGTTCCAATTGTGCTCACTGCTGCGTCCTCCTTTCCTCCTCCAATGAACAGATCGAGGCACTCAAGAAGATTACTAAGGAGCAGTTATGCGACTGGTTCACATCCCACATGACCTCAGGAGAACGGCACAAGAAGCTCTCCGTTCAGGTGTGCATCCATGCTACTGTTGTCTCTGTCGCAAGAGTAATTCTAGACTGTTAAAGGGGCCATGTCACGGCCATTTTGCCGATTAACAAAATCATGGAGACTAATAAACGGAAAGGGTTAAACTTCAAATTACTAAAAGTGTAAACGTGCGCTTACAATTGTGATTTTGTCTCAAGTGCAAGTGGGACTTGGGTTTTACAACAACAACAAATCTTTATTCCCACTTTAAGGCTGCTACCACTGCGTTACTTATCGGTTTTGAAACCTTGATGTTTATTGGCAGACTGTCAGCATTTCTATTTTCTCCCCTTTTTTCTGCATTTCTCTTTCACGAGAGGTCAAAATGTTACGGGTTGCTGAAAATATCTCGTCACAAGATCGTTTCGTATTTAAAACATGACGTGGCCACTACTGCAATTTGAAAAGCTATCGTATGCGTGGCTTCAATAATACAGGCACTTCTACCTGTGACTTTGACATCTTTGAATATTAGTAGAACAGATCAATGGAATATTCGCTGAAAGCTGTTTAACTCTTTCAGGTGGTCGGTCACGGCAAGTGTGAAGTGGCAAACAACTCAGAAACTTGTCGTGACGCAGACAGTGGCGTGGGAAGCGAGGAAGAATGGGTACTAAAACCACTCCCGGTATCAGATGAGGGTGTGCACTGCATTCTGGACATTGCAGACTTCAAACACAGTCGCCCCATATTCCCTGTCGTGAAGATTCTATAAACTTACTCTGACTGGACTGAGTTCAGAATATATGTTATTATTCCCGTATCAAAATTTAATATTTTATTTATAACATAACCAATAATAAATGGTTCTGCAGTCAATCTGCACCAATTAATGAAAACATAGAAGTGTATCTTGAGAACCTGCGCATGCGCTGGCAATGTCCAACTCACGCAATAACAGATTTGACACAAAAATATCACATATTAATTGTTCCCAATACTGGTACAAAATAACATCATAGTGTGCTTATAGATGTATACACTTGGAACTGGTTACCATGACAAGTTTCAACTTGTTGCAGAAGAGTCAAAAGGATTCTGGGATTGATTTTTATCCCCCTGTGGTTCTTGAAACAATTATTCCAACTATGTTTATGTGAGCCATCAGTATTGACATGGTTCATTGAGCACGAGAGTTCATTCATAACTATATACTCATTTATGGTCAAGACATTTCCTGATAGACTATGGGCAATGTCATGGAAGTACTGACACTATAACCACGCCCTTATTAGCATCCACATGCCCTCAGAGCAAGGTGCTGTAACAACAGGTCGGTAGTACATACATGTATGTACTAGTACTAGTATTCTGCCATTGTCACAGTAGTGTATGGTCACTATTTTCCTCCTCCTTATCTGAGAAATGACAGGGGTTTCACAACATCCCACCTCCTGCCACTTCACTCCAATATTTAAACACTGTATAAACATGCAACCTTTTAGGTGCCCTGGACCTACACATTGTAAGACAATCTTCAGATTAGTAACAACTGGTTCTGTTTACATGGTGAATGGCCACCCTCAAACATTGGGGCACCACCCCTGCCTTTTACACGAGGTAGGGTCACCTCTACTCTAAATTAATGTACATTTCAGCCATACATGTATTTATAAATGACTATATGAAAACAAGTTCATCTATGCCCCTTTAAAGCAATAATAAACTTCCACAATCCAATTCATACCAGGGTTCCCGCTGGGTCTTAACTTTTGACAAATTCATCCTTGGGGTCTTAAGAAGTCTTAAATTTTGGATCAAAAGTATTTTTCGTTTTTCAATCTCATTTGTGCAGTTGTAGTTGTGTAGTTGTGCAGATTCGGATTGTATAAAAAGTATCGATGGAAGCATCTTTATTTTGTGAAAGTTTGCGGATAATCATTTTTCATACAGGCCGTCGAACAGAACGTCCTGTATTATAACTCTTGAATAAAAGTTACAAATTTTAATAGGTCTTAAAAAGTCTTAAAAAGGTCTTAAACTTGCAGAGTTGTTAGCTGCATGAACCCTGCATACAATCATGTACATGTAACTCAAAAACTAAGTACATGTGGTTACATATCACAATATAGATTTATGCTTCAAATGACCATCCCAATCCATCTTGATATAATATGCAGTGCAGTGGGCACTTTTTTCTACCAGTTGAGAAACCTTTAAAATGATTTCAATCATGCAAAAACAACAAATGTATTCCAACATGTTTATAGAAGCAACTGAAGGCCACATATCACACCTCTCAGTTATATTTATTGAATATTTAATACCAAGTGAACACAACAATTTTATGTTTCATATTTATATGTAACAGCACAGCACATACAGGTACATGGACTACGAGTACTCTAAAACTGCAAGGTTTACGCAAATGAATTTTGGTACTACACTTGCTATCATTACCATCAATGTCAAAACGGCAATCTTTAACAAAGACACTCTAATGTCATCTTTAATTAATTAATTAATTAATTAATATAAATGTTAATTAATTAATTAGATGTGTTAAATTCTCAAAATTTATCAAAAGTACCAGAAATGTAGCTTGTTCAGTGCTGTAGATGAAGTTGTCTGAACACAGTTAATGATTGAAACAAGAATTAAACTTGTCAAGTGTGTAAACGAGTCAACTGATGTAACATCAAGTACCAATTTCACGTTAAATATAGACTGACACTGAAGCCTGTGTACTTAATTAATGTACCGATTTGAAATTGTAAGAGCAGCTGCCTTTTAACATTGTGAAACTGTGTTCACACACCTTAATAGCTTCATGGCTGCATCACTTCTTACTTGGATAACTTGTAGGTGACATAATGTGCTTTCAAAATCCAACCAAACTTTTCCATTTTCCATGACCCATTTAGTTGATCGTATCAGCAGTAAACTTACAAAAACGATTTACACTGCTGTCCCATTAATTAACCTCGACATTTAAAGTAACATCGCTTGGCTATATATAACTACGATTTTCTTAATAACAGTTTTACTATCCAGCAATCTGGCCAGTTGCAAAGGGTTACTGGCATTTGTAAACACAAAATACGAGGCCCTTCCAGGGGTTAATGTGATAGGAGACATTGCATCAAAACAAGACAACAAATGTGTAGGAAATCATACAACAACAATTAAGTAACAGGAGATTATTTAGAACATTTGATAAAAAGCAACAGCGAGGTTGACAACTGTATTGTGAATGAAGTGACAAAGTGACAGCAACACCTCCACCCCCCCCCCTTTGGACAGCCTCGGACACATATGCAGACCACACTGCTGGCTAATGACAACCACAGTGAGTAGCAGCAACATCTGTCCATATTTTTATTTCCAGTTTCCCATCCAGCAGGGTTATGACACTTATGCCAAGGAGATCAACAGGGACACAGCAAGGTTTCGCTGGTAATGGGTTTTTCCATAATCTATAGACCTCTGACATGATGAGTGCATTCTTGGTGGGCTTCTGGCTGGGCAATATCGGATAGTAGCATAGTCCACTGCAGAGACCGACATTGACAAATTTGGGTGCTACAATCCAATCGAATAGTCGTGTTAGTTTGATTCTTAATGACTCCAAGTGGCAGGCAGCTGGCCAAGATGATCCTGATCGCAGACCACTCTGACTGCCATATGGTGGCAATCTGTCTGTTGCTGATGTCCCACTTGCGATCAGAACAGGGCGTGTCTGCAAAAGCTTCAACAGGGGTGCATCTAACACATCTACGGTATGTGACATGTACACCACCAGGAAGGGCCCATTCTTGTGATCTCTGTGAAAGCAGCTCCCAATCTTTGTTGATCCGTTCTGCTGTCTACCTGCACCACTCTTGTGTATGTTTGTAACCCTCACCAGCAACTCTCCAGAACCTTGTTGGGTGGATCTCCAATACTCCAGAGCAGGACTCGCATCAAATGAGAGGGGTGCACGAGGATTGCGATGGAGGACTTGGCATCCCAGTGACTGGAATATGGTTGATCTGTTTGGCATCCTTCTCACAAGAGAGACTGATACGTTAATGGGATGTCTGGGAAACCCACGTTGTGCTGTTAGCAAGAACTCTGCAGCTATCACAGGATAACTCTGAACAAAGTCAGTGGTATTGAATATTAAATCTGCTTCATTTGCTCTCCAGCTTTGGCCTCCTATTAAACCCAGAACAATAAATGATATTAATTTTACAAGGCCATACAATAATGTAACTGCAGTTCTGCAGCTAATATTTTCAAATGCAAAATGCTGCCAAAACTTTCCTGGTCCTTGTGTGGCAAGTACAATTTGAAGGGTTAGGTTATTGCTCATCCACATCTGAAGTTGCAGCTCCTATGTTTATCCATGTACCTGCCGGGCTACCTGGATTTGGGGCCCAATTCAGCCCCTCCCCCCTCCTTCATGAACATTTTCATTTGCCATTCCTAAACTGGAAATGCTATGAACATAAAACATTGGCAGATAATTCTAAAGGCAGCTCTGTTGTCATGGAAACATTGAAACCAAAACTGACACACCAAACAAGTAAGGATTTTCTAAACTTGTTTAACTCATGATTCTGGCATAGAAATTATAGATCTAGCTTAGCTACTGCCAATTCTGGTGTTTCTATGTAATTTTAAATCAATTGTGACAATATTCTGATGTGATCAAAAATCCAAATCCAAATTGGCATCTTTGTGATCCCACATCACTGTAATCAAAATATTTAATTATCAAAAATGTTCCTCATGAAATAATTTACCGATCTGCAAATTATGTAGAAGAAAATTTTGCGGGATATATATTTTTGCCGTTTTTGTGGATTTCTGGCCAAATCGCAAAAAAATTCCCTCAAAAAATATTTCTGCAAAAATTATTCCATTAAAACAAAATCAATTTTTCCTGTCTTTTCGACTCTCCGGTGGTTGAGCATGCCATGTGCAAAAGGATCCAAAACAAAAAACACGTGATAATTACAACATTTGCCTCTTGTCCAAACAAGAGATACAAAAATACATCAAACTTTGCCAAGTTTCTCTTATTTTCCTGTAGCAAAAAAAAATTGACAAACTGCAAAAATAAATTCCCATCAGAAAGTTTAGGGTATCGCAGTTCGCAAACATTTCTTCCTGCAAAACATAAAAATTTGTCAAATTTTAAAAATTAATTCTCCCAAAAAATAATTCCCGCAAATTTTTTTTCTTACACAGTATATAATATATATTATATTAGTTAGAGGATGGACTGATAATAATAACCTTTATTTATATAGCGCCTACTCAATACTTGCCCTAAGCGCTTTACACTATAATAATAATTTACATAATTGGGAGAACTAGTTGCTAAAAACCTATATTTACACGACTGATCTCCCTGCCCCTGCCATAAATACCGACAAGAGTAGCCCAGCACAGACAAGGTTAACAGTTTGAAATGCTAGGATTTCCAAGGCCCACAAATGATTTTCAAGGATTTTTCAGGCCTGCATGTTTATATTCCAATTTATAGTCGAACAATAGCACCTGAAGGAGGGCAAATACAAATGACTAATACCTAACAAAGTTTGTCCCATTTATAATCAAACGTTTCTGATATATATATATATTTCTCTTATAATTTTACAAAAATATTTTGACCACCCTCAGAGACAGACATTTGACATTTTTTCAGGTTTGAGATCAAATCCCCACCCCTTACACACACCCTTTTCCCGCTGGCTTATTAAACATTGATAAGAGCATTATGCAGTACCCTAACATGCTGCAAAATGACATTGTTAATTCTTCTCAATTATCAGTGTTCCTGTCAACACCAAGAGAATGCTGCCGAATTTGCTTGATCCGTGTCACATTTATTGTCTTGAATGCATTCCACGGGGCCTCACTGTCACTAAGCTAAAACCACAGAAGGTCACAAAATACAAGGGCTGATCCATAAATTTTGGAATGGCGGGGCCTTACCCAAAATTCTGGAAAGGGGGGGCGCAAAAAGGGTATCTGTGCTCCAAAGCATTTTTGTCAGTGTTTTTCTTATAAAATGTTTGCAAAATTACCATAGAAAGCCCCCCCCCCTCACCCTCCAAAAATTCTCCCCTGGAATACAATTCAACTGAACTTGAAACTGAGAAAAAAAAACTTGAGAAATAATGTTCCTTTGACTGTCATGCATCATACCCCATTTACACGCACACTAAACATGGCACAGCACTCCAAAATACTGGTACGGTGCTGATGATATATCTCATGTAAGCAGTGTTTCTAGGGGTGCCATGCCCCAGATTTGTACAGGTGCCGAGCACATCTCCGGAGGCGTGCTCGGCACCAATAAACGTTTTGGGTACAGCACCCCAAAATCTTCCGGAAGGCACTGTTTACACGGCACTAATTAGCGGCACTGTGCCTTAAAAATTATTGGCACCGTGCCAGTATTTTGGAGTGTCGTGCCATGTTTTGTGCGCGTGTACTTTGATTCCAGGTGAATAACACGTGTTATCAAGTTTCGATATGCTACTAGAAAATGAAAAATAACCTTGCTCACTTAATGGCACTCTGGCAAAGACCAAGACATCAACCCGATCTTGTAAATTCGACACTTCCTTTTTTACCCAACGGTTTTCTTAGCTTTTTAATAAACTAACAAAAACCAAAGCTGACAAATAAAGCCGACTGTTAAGGGGCCGACCAGTAGAAAAGTGATGGGGGGGGGGGGGGGGGGGGGGAGTTTGCGGGC
>JANVCJ010084654.1:0-10899 GCA_026413505.1 Epizoanthus ramosus | reverse complement strand
CACTACACTACACTACACTACACTACACTACACTACACTACACTACACTACACTACACTACACTACACTACACTATACTACACTACACTACACTACACTACGCTACACTACACTACACTACACTACACTACGTTACGCTACGCTGCACTACACTACACTACACTACGCTACGCTACACTACACTACACTACACTACACTACACTGCACTACGCTACGTTACGCTACCCTACGTTACGCTACGTTACACTACGTTACGTTACGTTACATTATAATACATTACATTAGCAACAAATATTGCACTCAGCATACCATCTGGAGTGATAGTTTAGCATCAGTTACGCCGCTTGACAGCCTACTGATGATTAAAGGCTGTGATTTGCATTTTCATTTGCATAATTATATACAGACAAACAGATACTCAATGTGATCGAGAGCCAGAAACCAACCTCTTCTTCTGTTGCCTCTCTGCCATAGGCAATATTCGCAGCAATAGTGGTGGCAAACAAAACTGGCTCCTGACTGACCATAGCAATCCTTTGTCTCATCCAGTGTAGGTCCAGCGATGCCATATCCACGTCCCCTGTAGAATGAAAGTGCGCGTTTGACGTCACGTAACAACTACTGACACAATTCTCTTACTATTCTCTATTTGTATTATAATGTAAAAAACATAAAGATTATGATTTTGATCATATGATTGTTATGATTATGATTATGATTATTTCATCTATATATGTCTATTGCTGGCTCAAGCGTTTGACTTACCAACATGGTTATAATAATAATAATAATAATAAATATGGAATTTATATTGCGCATGCTACATATGAATATGTTCGCATGCGCATTACACATTATAAAAAAGCTAAAAGAAGAAAAACAATTAAACTAGTTGCAGTGTGATAAATTCAACTTTTAAAATTAATAAAACTAATACAATTATGGGAAGGCTAATTTAAAATAATGAGTTTGACTGCGGTTTTAAAGAGTCAATTGCACATTGTTGAGATCAATATGAAGGCTTTCTAAATAGCGCTTCATCAGATTTTTGTCTTGCAGTTGTTATTTTACTGAAAACACCAAAGTTTTAGATTAAGAGTACATTCGATTGACCGCATTCCGGGGCGGGAAACACTCGGGACCATTTCAAAATGTCTTCTACAACCTCTACATGTAATGGAATTGAAATTTAGAGCTGGAAACCTTTATCGATTGGTCTCGTACTGACTCTTTAAATTTGAATGGCACGCTGTGATGAAAGAAAATTTCAAAGACAAGCGTTTACTGCAATTGAAGTCCATATTTGGAAGTCACTTATACATTCAAAGATGAGTTGGCGACGGGCGTGATAATTGACATCGACAGTTTGGTTCCAACAAACACGAATGTTGGAAAGACGTAGTTGCTTCACAAAAGTACAATTCTGCAGTCCTAATGTGTCCTTTTTGGTAAGTTCTCCTCATTTCTTTTTCCGCTGTATTTTCAATTTTTGCTCTACGAAGCAAAACAATCATCAGTCAGACTTGGCTTGCCTGTGATCGTGTCATTGTGCTTGTGCCGTGTTGTTCAGACTTGTTCATTGAACTAGCTCGTAAAGAAAGTGTCATTTATATTCTTGCAATCTGACTGAATTAAAAAATATATTTTCTAAAAGCAATAAAACAGTGTCGCGTGTGTGTCTGGACAATAATATAAACCGAAACCACGTAGGAAAGCACTCGAAAAGCAGGGAGAAACTCGGTCTCGTTTTCTCCCACACTTTTCTCGTGATCTCCTTAAATTTTTGTCCTAACACACGCAGGACCCTGCTTAATTTTTTTGCTTTATAAAAGCCTTTTGAGTTTTGTTTTCAGCCACCATCGTTAATGTTGCCTTTCTATGAGATTTCTTCACCTAGGAATACGTAAAACCGTTGGCTATAGAATATTATTGAAATATTCCTCACTGCAGAAACCTAGTTCCGTAAATCTGATATGATAGCCCAAATAAGTCTTGAAGGAAGTAAAACCACTCATGGATTAAAATAACGTTCACCCTGGCTTCTTAAGGGGTCGTCCATTGTTTTCATTATTTTCACCAAAATGACGATAAAAGATACAAGAAAATCATAATTTTATTGCGCACGCTATTGGGGGGAGGGAGGGGGTTTGGAAAAAGCGTACGTTTTGTACACTCGTGAAAATGATGAAGAAAATAGACGACCCCTAAGATATTCCCTTTTGTGCTGGGCACGACGGTGTGAACAATAAATGCTTATAATAAATGCTTGCAATAAAATTATACCGATTGAAAATTAGAAGGATACAGATCAGTAGAACAGATCAAAGTTTTTATTCTTTTTATTCTTATTCTGGAATACACTCATTCAAGGTAAATATAGCAGACATTTCAAGTCACAGATTGTTCACCATTTACCAAAATTTCCATTAATGTTGTTTGGAAAGTAAATAGAACACGCTGTTTTAGTTTTTCACACTCGAAAATGTCTGAAATGAGCAGAAATTCTGAAGAGGTAGTTCTGAACAACATGCACTCAACTTAGTCTCTGAAGCATGATTTTTAATTTATCTTTCTCAGAGCAATATTTACTGCACTGTATTTGTATCTTTGAAGTTGTCAAGAAACTAAAATGGACATCGTCCTATTTTAATACCATACAATGTCTTCTGGTTAAACGCATTCGTAAGCCTTAAATCTAGTCTCTTCCTGTGCTGCAGTTCTGACAAGTTTGAGGGTCTGGATGGGGTTAACTGATAGCTGATTTTCGCCAAAAAAATAATTGATAACTGATATTTTTGCAAACTGAATTGTGCTGATAACTGATATTAAAAGGAGATTTAACTTAGAAGAGTAGAAAATTGTACATATCTGTGCCAATAATCCAGTTTTGTGGGGAATAAATCACTAAAAAGAGCTGAAAAGAACTGCAAATGACAACCACATCTGTGGTCCTTGGCCGCCATTTTCTTTTTTGCTACAACTTGGTAACCATTCCTTTTAACTGGAAAAATCACGCGACTTTAACATAGCGCGTATTTTCTCATCTGCTGTGCTTCACGCAATCAAGATGGCTTTGCAAGGCGTTGTGAAGGCAATTGATAGCTTGATAGCATAGAGTGAGAAGAGAATGCATTCGATCGCTTCCGAAGCAGGCTATTAATTAACGGGGACGAGCAAAAATTGGTGCAAGATTTGAAAAAGCACGCTATTTCTTTTCTAGGTGTGAAAGAACTGGCCAAGTCTCCCATGGCCTTGGGAATTAATCAATTATGAATCAAAATTTTCCGGTTGACGAAAAATCCAAGAACGGGGAAAACCAGAGAATTTTGCAATTGTCACGAACGCCCAATGGCAAATGGAGCTCCCGAACCTCAAGTGAGCTCAACGATAAGTTTCTATGAATTATATTTGTTTTTCTCCAGACATTTGTCTGGTCAAAGGCACATTTTACAGGACAATTCACAAGTCAGGCCGGACATAAGTGATTTCATGCATAAACATAATTTGCAATATCTTTAGAGTACTCGTACTCATCTGTCACCTTTTTCTTGCCATGTGCGCACAATGACAGCTGAAAGTTCATGAAGTCTATGATTATATCTGACTACGTCACGACTACTCGATGACTGAAAATGATAGAAAATGGTGTTGAAATGTATGGAACTGAGCTGCATGGAAATTCCAGGGGGGAGGGGGGGGGGGGTTCCTTTCAGAAAAACCCTCCATTGATTTCAAATACATCCTAGGGATTCTATACATTTGCCAATCAACAATCCCAACATACACGCCCATCATGGTTTTTAGTCGAGAAAATGCTCTATTGTTTTACGTATCCAATAATATCGCGTCAAATGTGACATTTGCAAGATCTAGACGACTTTCAAAAGGCGGTAGTACAACATTTATAGTACTTTTACGGTAAATCTATAATATAAAACAAAACAAAAAATAATAAATAAAAAATAACTGATTATCCAAAATTTTAACTGATAATGTACTGATATTTGGTCAAAATTTATCCAGACCCTCTTAATTAGCGGCTGAAATCAAACCGAAAAATCGTAATGTATTAAACGGCCTTTAGGTATTAACGGGTCATTTATGTCAGCAATATGTCAACTTTTCTTAATGCGGTCAAGCATCCCAAAGACAATAGTGAATTATACTTGCGTTATTGTATACGGCAGAAATGTTGTCATTTCGTGAGCACATCTTTTGGCATAATTTCGGCAAAATTTCGGCATCATTTTGAACACTGCTAGGAGCATAATATGCCACTTTTAGGATCTAGGAGCACAATCCGCCAAAACCGAATCACATGATTTTGATCCCGGGCAATGTATTTTAAAACGGATTACGACAAAATCTTGAGCATCTTAGACATCTTACAGATCTTATCCCGAATAACGGAAGTGATTTTGATCCCACTATGTTTTAAAAAAACGAATCATGAAAAACTTTCTCCATTCGCACAATGACTTCCGTATTTACGATTATAGAACATAAAATAATCGAGTGTAGCTAAAAACTGGAGCTGGAGGGAATTAAAATTCGACTTAACAGGCTTAGGGGAACATAGTCAAGACTCAAGTACTGTTTTCATCAGCTGCATCCCTGACTCCGTTTATAATCATCAAATATCACACAAAAAATCTATCTATATATTGGAAAATGACTGACATTATTAAACACGGTTAGCTAAAATCCTAAATGAGGTTTATAATGAAAAAGGAAGTTGCTTTATTAAATGGTTCTCAGAAAAAACGAAAATTTGAGACACATGGTTGCCATATTGTCTATCAAAATATGGCTGGAATTTATTTTAATTCGGATTAAAAATCTTAAAAGGGAAAATATTGATAAACTTTGATGTCTGATGAAAGAAATGAGGTGAGGCAGGTTTTCTTCTCTGCCAGAGGTCTGGAGAAGAGGGAGCAGGATCACTCCTATTTAAACGTGGCTGAAGTGTCGGAGGTTGTTAAACGTGTAGTTCAGCTTGGTGCCAGTTGGCCCGACGCCTGGGGTCCCAAGGACCTCAAACAGATCGCTGTTTTGGCCGCCTACAGGTTACAGGTACGTGTTGTAATCTACTCACAAACCAGATTGACGACATCTTGTATCTGCTCTAATTCGTATCTTCACAAACTGACACAACCCCTTAAGATCGACCCTACAATACCCCAATAGCTAAAATCCTGTGGAATGAAAAGGTATTATTCACCCCGTGATAAATGAAAATGCTTTCCACAAAACCATCCTCAATTGTTGCCAATGTATTCTAGGTGCAAGCAATCCGTAGTGCTCTACGGAAAGAGCGGATGAAAGAAGTCACTGTTGACACGATACACAACGTCCAAGGTTAGTACAGGGAGGTAAAATACCAACAAACAACTCAACAGAACATATTACAATAATTAGAGAATGATATTGACCGTGTATATGACTATAGATATGAGCACTTGAAAAGCAACAGGGGCGAAAAAGCATTAGTCAATACAAATTCGAATCATTTTCCGCCGAATTCTAGGCCGACGAGTTGGATTGCTATTGTTACATGGTTCGCCCTACTCCTGGAATTCCTGGAAAACCCCTGGAATTTGATAATCTCTTTCCAGGGCCCTGAAAAACTCCTGGAATTTTGTGGAGAATAATATTGTACTAAACAACCTACATCTTGCCAAGGCTTCAGATTCGCGATATTCTTCAGGTAAACAAAGCTACAGGATGTTTTTTGAAGATTATTGTCCTGTTTCTATTCGAAGCAAATCTTACAAAATATTGAGAAACTTGGCGATTTTTGTAGCGGCGTGGCTGCTCAGACTTTTCTGATGTCCCTGATAATAAATCCGAGTCCCTCACTTTATTTTGTTTGACACATGCAGTGAAGAGTCGCAATTTTGAAGTATGATGCGTAGCGTTTTGCGATGTTTGTCAATTGTTATTGAATTTGGAAGTGGACTTATTAACGTTTGAATACGTACAATGCCTGGAGGATCACGCAAAGAGTGGTTGACAGGCGAATACAAAGACTGGTTATCGGAGGTTAAAGGTTCTGGAAAAATGGTCTAACTATCCTGGAAACGTCCTGGAAAATCGTCCTGGAATTTTGTGATCACTAATCAGTACTAACCGTGTTGTTGTGTTAGCTAGATCTCAGGGCTCTTACTGCATGGGATTAGTGTTAACTGACCTTGAATTCGATATACATACTAATGTAGCAACAATATTTAGATATCCCGTGAAATAAATTACAACCACAAATATATTAAACCCAATCCAATATAATATTGATATTTATCATATGAAAATCCATAAGATACCGAGTATTAACAGTGTTGATAAAAGTCATATCTTTGTACATATAAGATATCGAGTAATTATTCACCGAAGTAGAGGGTATATGCTAACCACTAACGTTGGATATTATACACTTTTTTGAAGAAAGTCAGCTGAATTTTTGTCCGGTGGCTCAGAAATTCGTTTTTCTTATGGATTTTTACGTAATTTTCGGTTGAGATGGTACAGACGTTCGTTTTTTCAAATGGATTTTCATATGATAAAAAGAAACTTACATGAGAATCGCCACATATGATGAAATATCGTTCAATCACATGTGAAAAATAACAATTTTCCCTCTGTAGCATTCTCTAGTCATTTAAAAGCCGCAGCCACCTTGTAACCCTAGTTCGGAAGTAGACATCTAACTTCCGATCGTATCCGAACATTTTCCGAAGATATCGGGAATTTTCCGAAGATTTTCCGAAGATATTCGGTATTATGTTAAAAAATACTTTCCGAGCATTTTCGACCATTTTCGAAAATATTCCGAAAATTAAAGAAGAATTTAGAATATTTTTTGACGATTTTGCGACATTTAGGGCTTAGTGAATAATAAACAGAATATCGTTTACTGTTTATTGCTTTAACCCACTCTGAGGTGGAAGGAGAACCTTAACAGGTTTTGCAACCCAATTGACAAAGGTGTCCGAGGGCCTACGGTTTAACGTCCTTATCCGAGAAGACGTGAAGGTCTAACCGTTTCAGATGTTAGAGCAACTGCAAGGAAGGAAATTTTAATAAAGATCTATCTATCTATCTATCTAGAGCAAGAGCAGCACCTTCTCCTCAGTTATTTTAAGACCCTGAGTGTTGGTCCGGCCGGGGCTCGAACCACCGACCTCCCGCATGTGAGACCGATGCTCTACCAACTGAGCTAACCGGAATACGGTTAATGCGGAATGCGGTTATTACATGGCCACTTGGAAATACGAATTTTATCCTCTCGTGTTGGCAACACTCGAAGATAAAAATCGTATCTCCGCGCGGTCATGTAATATCCTCTATTTATTTTATGGTTGTAAGTGTTTTAAAAAGATGTAAACAACTCTCACATACAATCGATACGATAATCCCGAATGCCATATTTTCCACATGTTACGCGCGTGCTAGAAATATTGATATGTTTTACATCAAACATGATTTTCTAAGTCTCCTAAACCTTGTTACATTAGACTTTTCTTTTCCATATTATAAATGAAAGGTTGCACGTATCCTCGAAGATATATATATTCCTTTAACTGGTATTAACAGCATCTTACTCGTTCGCTACGCTCACTCGCGAAATATTGTTCTTGACACTCGAAGATAAAATCCATATTTTCTCGTTACCGTGCAATATCTTCTAATTATTATATGGATACGAGTGTATTTCTTCCATAATTTACGGGAATAAAGGTATGGAAAACATGCCCCTTGCATACCGGCTACATACTGACCACAACCGATTTGCCGAGTTCATGTGCAACTGCAGACATGTTTTAACTGTTTCTATTAGCATCCTTGACGCCTACAAAGTTCCAGAGTCTACCGAGAACCTCTGAAGAAATGTCTTTCAAAATTTCGATGTATGCTAAAAGGTTTTCCAAAGATTTTCAGGATTTTCTTATAGTTTTTTTCGGAAAATTACCAGTGGAAAGGTTCTAGAATATTTTCCGAAACATAAACAAAAATAACAATACACAGAATGCTGAATTAATGATGTGGTTTTTAACTTCTCGTGCATGAATATCTTCGCAAACCGATTTCGTAAGATAATTGTTTTATAAAATTTATTTATTCATGATGCCCTGTAAGAGCCTCTATTTATTTTCTTATATTTTATTTCATTTCATTTCATTTAACTTGATTTTGTTTGAGTTCGTTCTATTTCTTTTCTTTTCGTTCCTTCTATTTCAGGTCGTTTCATTTCGTCTCATTCGATTCATTTCGTTCTATTTTGATTCATTTCGTTTCATCATGTTTTAGTCGTGCAGTCTGGCTCTCTTCGCCTTGCTAATGGCACATCGAGATCAGGCCTAGTAGAAGTATATCACAATGGCGTGTGGGGCACCGTGTGCAACAACTCCTGGGACAAGAACGAAGCGAACGTCGTGTGCCGACAACTTGGGTTCCCTGGTGCAGTGTCAGCACAGCGCGGGGCTCATTACGGTCAAGGATCGGGAAAGATATGGCTTGATAACGTTCAGTGCTCAGGGAGTGAAAGTCATCTCATCGACTGTATTCATGGAGGCTGGGGCACACATAGCTGTAGTCATAGCAACGATGCCTCGGTAGAGTGCCAGCGTGCTGTGCGCCTTACTGCCGGAGAAGAATATTACGGCCATGTGGAAGTGTACCACAGCGGGCGGTGGGGATCCGTGTGTGACGACGTTATTTATGGGAATATGAACGGTGCTAACGTGATTTGCAAGGAACTGGGGTTCCCTAGTGCCAAGAGCCATAGTCGCTATTCCTATTATGGTCAGAATGCAAGCGTGGAGATTTGGATTGATGATGTATTGTGTACAGGTAGTGAGACATCCATTCTGGACTGTGTACACCTAGGATGGGGAATAGACGATTGCGGAACTGGCGAAGATTACGGCGTTGTCTGCAACACTTAAGGGAACGAGATCAATGATCAACCAAAAAGAGAACAATGCACTTCACACAGATTCGGGAATAGGTCAATTCACATTCCCCGCCGCCTTTTCTTAGCATCTCTTTGGGGTTTATAATAATACACGAAATCACAAAATAACAGCCCCGGTTTTTTCCTAACTTCTCCCAGGATCCTAAAGGATCCTATTCTTTGGTTTCTGTCCGGGTTTAATAAACACAGCTGGCATTTTACGAACCCGCGCGCTACTGCTGTAGTCGAGTCGTTTAGGACGTCATTTATTTATTTATTTATTGATATTAATGTTTTATATTATTATCGATCAACACATGAGACTCATGGCAAGACAGCACCCACCAACATTATTAAACTGATCAAGTTTTAGCTCTGTATCCGAGAGTACGAGAAAATTATACGAAAATGTTTGCGATTTTAAGTTCCATGGGTCTCATACATTTGCTTACAATTTTAAAATATTTCTCACTCACATTTCTCTGTCACATTTTTAAATACGGAGATATGACTTTGTAATCTAGCTAATTTTGATATGGTGTTTTTCACAATTATGCTAATTATTGTAATTATGCTAAATATGCTAATTAGAAAATGGTGTATATGGAAAGATTACAACATAATTTATAATTTTACTGTCTCTTAAACTGCACAAATGTGGTTGTGTTACATGAGAAAGCCAGAGGCTTATGTGGCAATACGTCTGAGTCAGGCAGTCCATAAGTACATAGTATTAAGTAACAAGGAGAGCAAAAACATGCAAAAACAAGAAAAAAAATAAGATATATATACACATAGACACAGATACACACACACACATATATAGTTACAAATTTAGAATTTAGAAGTAAGCTAGAGGGACAAGAAGTATTCCTTGAGCTTTTGTTTTTAATTGGAAAAGCTTAAGGAATTACGCAAGGATAACGGTATAGCATTCCAGATGCTAGGCCCTTGAGAACGCAGAGATAAATAATATTTATGATTCGTCCATACAGGACGTTTTAGTTGCGTTCCAATCATAAACAGTTTAATAGCTAACATACATGTATATAGCATTAGTCCTTGCTCTGAAAGCGTTTGTTTCTGGAAATGATACATCGGTATCATTGACTACAGAGTAATGACGAACCTCGTGCAACACATTTGCTTATTTATAATAATTTAGAGAAAGAACCTGACCTGTAAGGGCACAATCAAGCTAGAATAGCTACAAAGCTAACCGCTTTCCTGTTTACTTACATATTTAAGGTCGAGCAAAATAAGCTACTGAAACGAACATAGCATTACCTTAGTCTTTTTTTCTGAAAGCGTTTGTTTCTGGAAATTATGCATCAGCATCATTGCCTACAGAGTAAGGACGAACCTTGATTTATCAACGCATGATTCGCTCGCAATTCGGTAAAGAAACTCGCGCGGCACAAGAGCCGATTTTAAGTTTCAAGTCGCCTCGTCGTAGCAGTTCGCACATGCTCAACAGTGAACGACACGATTTGGCCAGTTCTTTTTTTCACGGCGCTCATCGAGCGGGTAAAAGATGTTCGGTTAGCGCTAACAGGGCAATAAAAAGCTACTGGTATTGCAGCTAACATAGCTTTTGTATTTTTTCATTATGCGCTACCCATTCAGATGGTCGCAGCTTCACCAAAGAAGCAGAAATTCTGTTAGTTTCAATTGTATTCTGCACGACAAAAATTAAATTATTATTATAATAATAATAATTATTATTATTATTAATAGTAGTAGTAGTAGTAGTAGTAGTAGTAGTAACAGTAGTAGTAGTAGTAGTAGTAAGTAGTAAGTAGTTGTAGCAAGTAGTTATGACAGTATATCTATCTATTCTAAGGTTGTTAGAACCATTACATTGCAACCTGACTAAGTGATTGGATGTTGTATCTCGTCATTTATCGGTGTTTCGTCTTGTTCTTACCGGTATATTAAAATTTTGTTT